>JARHVA010002055.1:2172500-2400000 GCA_037957365.1 Torreya grandis | reverse complement strand
TTTATCTATTATGTTGATTCACTATTTTGTAATTTAATTTAATTTTTATTTATTTTGATAGTGGTTATTACTATTGGATTCTACACATGCCCTTGAAATTCCTCATTGATGTTAGGAATATTGAATTCTAATGCATTTATCAATATTTAATCTAAGGTTTTTGATACTCACTCTATGATATAACTTTAAATAAAATCCATCATATGGATTATTTATATGTTAATTATAGTTTCTTCATCATGATCAATATCAATAGTATAATATGTAAGACAATGTCTTTGTATTATGTCACAATTAAATTTGAGAAGTTAATATCTTTCTACATCAGTCATTTGAACAACATGCATTGATCTATGTAATCTCATTCTAAATATAAATTAGTCTTATTGATATATTCATGGATGATGCACTATCATGCAATCTACTTGTTATTTCATTTTTAGTTTTAGTTCTTTGACTATAGAATTGGCTCTTGGTTTTGTACATTGTCATTTTTCATACTTAGTTTTACATATTCTCTCCTCATCTATCATTGTTAATTATGATTTTGTCTTCAATATTGTTGATTGTATTCTCTTTGTCATTCTCTCCTTTATTCTTTGTATTCCTTTTCCTATTATTCATTTTGAAAATGCATTTTTGTTAACCCATATTCCATATATATATAAAATAAATTTGATGTTATTTGTGTAATTATAAACATTTTTAGTAACTTCATTACTTCATATTAATATTAAAATATAAATATTTTTTTATCTTTCAATTTTAAAATTAAAATTATCAATACAACATAAATAATTACAAAAATAAAACTATTAAGATAAATAAAATGTGAAAAATGTATTCATAATTTTTGAAAAATAATAAAAATAATAATAATAATAATAATAATAACAATAATAATAATAATAATAACAACAACAACAACAACAATAACAATAACAATAACAATAACAATAATAATAATAACAACAACAATAATAATAATAATAATAATAATAACAATTATTATTATTATTATTATTATTATTATTATTATTATTATTATTATTATTATTATTATTATTATTATAACAACAACAATAATAATAATAGTAATAAAAATGATATTGAACTAATTCTCCTAAATACCTAGTATTAGGTAGCAAATAACATTATCCACTTAGTACATTTAGTGAAAATATATACTTATTAGGGAGTAGGTTTATAGTAAAATGGATCATTTTATATATAGTTAGGAATATATTTATGGTCTATTTTGATATAATTATGAATTTTGATAATATCTAGGATTAGTTATTAATTAGTGTAATAATTATCATAATATTAAATCTTATTATTCAATTATCTTATTTTATTTTATATATCATATATTAGTTTTTAGATAGAGATTAAAAAAAGGGTTCTAAATTATCCCATAAACTTTACATACTAAACCAAAGTAAATACAAAAACACCCTAAAAGGAACAAATAAAAATTGAATCCCACTAGGAAGCCTACAAAATCCACCCAAAACCAACATAGAACCCACCAAGGAGTAGACAAAAAAATAATTAGAAGACCCAGAATAGTAAAAACTAGAAAATTTTAACTAGCCAAACAACTTGTCATGCTCATAAGCCTATTGTCTATGTGGTCCTTAAAGTGCCTGCTAGGTCCTCATTCTTTCCATACATATTCTTCCTTATGTTTCCCCTATTTCAACGGTGAAAACCCTCTGTGTTTTCCTCATGTAGAGTGTTATCATGGACCACCTTGGACTGATCCATATTAGTATTTTTCATATACTATATCCCCTTATGCTTAGCTTGAGCTTCCTCCTATTGTTTCAGAAAATTTTGATATTCTTTGAGTTCTTTTTCTAGCTTAGTATTGAGTATATTGATTGAATTTTTTTAGACTTCACTTCCTTTCCTACCCATGTCAGTGCTAGTTGGGATGTCTTCTCTAATGGCCTTGATATCTTTTACTATTTATCTCAGGTCCTTAGCCTATATTTTTAGTCTCCCTTTGAGGGCCTTCAAATTTTATTTAAAGTTCTAACTAACCCCTTATTATTTTTTGAATGTGGACCCCTACACGACCCCTTTAATTTATTTAGCCTCTTGAAGAGCACTGAAATATTTAACCTCATCACCCTCCCCTATTAAATCTATGGCCTCATTACTAAGGTTAAAGAGAGCCTCAACTTCAAATTTACTAGGGGAAGGATCAATTTCATTATTAAACACAATGAGATTCCATTTGACCCTATTCCAATCCTTGTTATTACAACCCCTTAGAATTAAAATAATCATTTTCTTAGAGTCTTCAAACTCTATTTTAGATATCTCCTCAGAGTTAGACAACTCCTCTTTTTCTAATCCTTTGGGGTCCCACACATCCTCAATCTCCACCTAGTTTTTATTCAGAGACGTAGGCCCCTTAACTAGTAACATAATAAGGGAATGGTGAATAATGACATCTAAGGTGTCACCCTAGTAAGCATCCATATTCAATTCAATAGATATCAATATAAAAATGGAAAATCAAGGACAAAGTTGTTATTAAAATGGTTTAGCAACAAAAAATGGTGAGAATGCACCCTTCTTTTTTACCCTCTAAATTTAGGTACATCGCTATTTGTAAATAGATGCTTATCCATTAGTACAGAAGGTATTATTATAATAATCCCTTCTTTATTTTCTTGGCTAAAGAATTGTTTTTAAATAAAATTTTAGTGAATTCTTCCATATGGTGTTTATCCTTGTCGGCCTTGATGTTATGTGGTTACATTCTACTGATAGTTATGATACTCTCCTTTGAAACATGTATATCAAATCTTCTTATGCAAATCTCCCTATTATTCAAAGCTTTATCAAAATTGACAAAGAGCTTGGAGACATGACCTATGACTCACTCCATGTACATGGTGATCCCACCTTTTCTTAAAATTTTAAAAATTAGGTTAATCTTGACATCCTCATAGGAGATGGACTCAACTTTATCTGGTTTGCCACCCATGTTCTTATCCCCATAAGCTCTTTTTAAAATTTTTACCAAATCAACCTTGTTACACTTGATACAATTAGGAATGGTCTTATGAAAAATCTTCTTGTACATGTAAATGACTACCACATTCCTCCAAATAGGGCCATCCCTTTTCCCATGAAAATTAATGATGACTCATCTTTATAAATCGATGTGTTTATTAATAAAATAGTCTCATAGATTTTGGATTAAAAGATTCATGATTAAAATGACAAGATATTTTTTATCCATCATGATTGACCTTGACCTTGAACTTGTGAATAAGTTATGATGGAATGTTCTCTTTATAAATCCATGTCTTGAATTAGGTTTTCTCAAGTTACAAGCTAGCCATGAGATCAATGCATCCATTGCATTCCTCATATTCATGTTTAATGATAAGTTCATGAAATTAATTGAAAAGGTTTCTCTCATCTTTTATTTTATAAAAAATGGACCATAAAGTGGGATAATGTCCAAGAAGACAACTAAAAATGTTTAATGAGTCCCCTTCAATCACCAACTTTTTAAACTTGAGATCAATATCCAACTGAATTTCCCAAATGTGACTCTAGCTTTAGCCACATGGTTGGTATGAGATTGCATACCACCTACAAAGGTATCCACAAGATGCCAATTCCAATCTTTGATAACCCCCCACCCCAAAATGTCCCAACTTCCCTTTATCCACTCAATAAAAGTTGAGATTACACCACTACTCCAAGGGTTTTACCCACTTAACAAGGCTCATGTCTTACTTGATAATAGGAAATACTTTATAGGTAGGGATATGAGGTTCCATAGTGAGAGCATGTGATAACTAACATCCCCCAATGCCACCTTACTTTTTGGGGAGAAATACATCCAAATTTTATTAGTTATGGGTTATAATTTTGAGGTTACGTCACCACTCTAGTGTGTTTTCCCACTTAACAAGGCTCATGAATTTATTAATAATGGGAAAAATCTGAGAGGTAGGGATATCAAGGTTCTATAGTGAGAGGACACGCTGACAAACCTCCCCCAACACAAACTTATTTTTTGGGGGAGATATGATATATTATTATTGATAATTTTTTATATAATTTTTTATAACTAAACATATAATAATAACAACAACAACAACAATATTATTAATAATAATAATAATAATAATAAATAAATAAATAAACTATAGATTAATATTATAAAGGCCCAATTCAAGCATCGAAAAATGTTATCCATTAATTACATGAAACAAACCAAAAAAATATATTCTTGGAATTGCTTATTAGAGTACAAACATCTCAATGTGTAGGCCCATTATAAAACATTAATGAGGTAAAATAACTTCACAAAAGTGTGAATGATCACATCAGAGACCAAAATGTACTAGGTTGACTAAGGGTAATGACCTAAGGTTAAATCACCTTTAAAGGGTTATATAGGAGAGTGTGTTACCTAAAGGAGGCATATAACTTAGGGTGTATCAGCATGTAAGCACACACTAATAATCTATGAGATTTATGTAGGGTACTTGTAATCCAAAAAGAACCATTTAATGATCTACTAACCTAGAATAAATACCTCAACCTTCCTAAGAATTCTAGGTTTGGTTTTAGATAGGTAAAATCTCCCTCATAACAAAAATTAAAGACATGAATTTTAATATATATTGGATTCAAAATCAGGCTAACCTAATCTAAACCATATTAACCCATCAAGAAAGAGGGAAGAATATTTAACTCATAGCCCTATATAGAGTTCATCATTATATTAACTAAACATAAACATGTCAACATGAATATCAAGAGATAATATAAGAGGGACACCATAGATGTCAACAAATAAATTCAAGATCACCAATGATAATATACATAAGAATTCAATACCAGAGTTATACATTCATTGGGATTATTAACTCACATCAACCAATTACAAACATCACTAAATACATTATACAAGAACCATTAAGATAATAAAGAACATACTAACATTAGAACCAATAGACCAACATTACTTATCAACCAAGAGAGAGATAAAATCATGAGGATGTTTTAATGCAAGGGTCATTATAGATAAATGAGATAATGTTACCCATTAACGTGTCATGTGCATCCTTAACTTAAGGATCCTTGCACCACTTTGTATAAACTCATAATGGGCATAACTTAAATATTTTCCAACAAATTAAATAAGTAATCATCCACCATGATATAACCAATACTAGACTACTAGCTAATCCAATTGACATAAGAACACATATAGGATAAGATATAATTTATAGCCAGCTACCATATCTCAATAGATTATTCAAGTTAGATATTTGGCATTCTAAATTATGACCAAGAATAATTGGGTCTAGATAAAATTATAGAACATATCCCATGCAAGTTTAACTTAGCTATCAATACAAGAAGATTCAGATAAATATTATTCCAAGGCAAATCAATTAATTCCTAAAAATAACAATAGGTATAACTTGACAATTTATTTCATAAATAATTTCATTTTCAAAATTTAAGAGTAGCATAAAAATGGTCTTACCATAATTCCATCAATATTTTAAATGGGTTTATTCATTAAATTTCTAGCTATATAAAAACTTTGGCAAAAGATACAAGGATGACCACTATCATAGCAGTTGAAATGATCAAAGCAAAAATTAAGGCTAGTTTTGGAAAAACCTCTTTATGAATAGATAACCCCCTTTACTTCAACAATTAGAATACATAAAATACATTCATTAATGTAAGTGGTTATATGTTGTAGCTAGTGTGATTTAACTTTGCTCAAATTGAGTGGTAATAACTTCATAAACATTAAGGAAAGGTATACAAAATAATTAATTAATACACTTTTAATTTATTTATGCAATAATGCATATAATATCCAATAGCATGAAATTGAAAAACATCCAATAAACATTAAGAGTTCATATCAGCCTCGTAACAATGGAACAAAAGATGTAATTATCACAACAGAGTAAGGTGTTAAATATCATAAACAAGTTGAAGTAAATCATAAAACCAAAAACCTACATAAATACAATATGAATTTTAATACATCATATACCATTATAATTGGTTCCAAGAAGAACATGCAAAAATAAAATGTACACCAACAATTACAAACTATTGAGATGTGTCACCAAAAGCATTCAAAAGAGAAATAACATGCTAAAAATATTAAAGCAAACCCCTAGTCAAGTGTCTTATGAGACCAACCATTGGTGTCCCTCACCATCCCAACCATTAGCTAGGTGGTCGATTCTAGCCTTTGGGTTATTATAATAAGGTTGAGCAAAGGATATTAAGCCATGATCAAAGTTGCAATAATCATATAATGAGGATAAAACAACAACACATGCAACACCACACACATAAATACATAAAAATGAGGTAAAGATAAAAACACCAGAGAATACATAAAATCAATAAGTGAACAATAAAAAAGGAAGTAACCAAAATGAGCCACCCAATGGTTAAAACCAAAAAGTAGTTTTACACCCATATGCACATATTCCCAAAGCCAATAAATTAGAAAGGATACAAAATTATTATAATGAAAGAAAGGAAAGCCATCCATAAAAATTGGCCTTAAACATGAATTTAAAACCAATAATAACCTCAAAAACCATAAAAGTCAATCCATCAATAATAAGTGACTTAAATCAATCTATAAAACCTTGAAATACACCCCCAAACACAAGAATGACTAGGTATAGTAATAAGAGAATTTCATAACCATAAAAGGAGTGCATACAACCATGTTAGGATAGGCCAACACTCTATAACACTAAACCCACACACCATTATTATTATTTGAAAATAATCATACACATCCAACCATTACTTTATGAGTCTATGCACACACTTGAATACATCCAAATAGGATTTTATCAGCCAATAAGGTTTTCATGATGTAAAAAAAAGGAAATAAAGTATTAGAAAATAAAATTCATATACCCATTCATGGATAAAAAAGTTTTGAATCTCATCTTAGTCTATATCATTTAATCCCAAAGTTTCATTGTTATCCAACATCAATTATATCACAACTATTTCTAATCAATTATGAAATCTGTATGGAGGGGTTGAGTCCCCAAAAATAATGCCACAATTTTGGTAACTACTAATATGAAAAAACCAACCAATCCAAAATGCTCAAATAATTACTTACATAAATCTATCCAACCAAGTTAAAGGAATACAATGCTTATATAATGATGGAATCTATTACTTTGACCATCATTTGTTCATGGTAGAGTTTTCAGACATAACTATGAACCAATCATGGTTCGATCATTAATCTCTTTACATTAAGATATTAAGATCAACTACTCTTTAATCGTGTGGAAAAAAATAATAAGGAATGCAAACATACCATAATTTAGTTCACCCATCAACATTATAGGTTCATTTTATAGAAGATGAACCCACACATTTTTTTTTTGAAGGAAAATCCTAACCATATGATTATATAGAACTTTTAACTCAACAATTTATAGTCAAGTTGATGTAATAGATATAAATTATTTAATCACAAAATAAATAAATGAAAGGGGCCCAATTAAGTATTTTATATGAATATCTAAAACCCTCAAGGATACAAAATGAAAACCATTCAATGATTATTAAATTTCCTAGTAAGGGTTTGAACAAAATAAAAGAGTGCCCTACCCATGGATGGTGTTTTAAACATTAATGTGTATACCAAAAAAAAAAAGTTTATCCAAGCCAATGAATTCATAACAATATACACATTTAAAAATTTATACTTTGAATGAACAAATTCATAATTTCAATTATTATGAATACATAAAATCAAGATAATCTTAATAATAAAGAGAGATTAAATCATTGAAATCAATTTAAAAGGGTTATAGGTCCATGTTAAAGTCCTTATACTTTATCATCAACCTATAATGAATTTCCTCCACAAAAAAACTCAACCCCCACGACTTGTAAATTTTTCCCAAAAAAATCCCCCCAAAGACATTTTTTTCTCCAAACTAGAATCCACCACTTCCAACTAGAATGCCCTCCACTGTGGAGAAGAGGCCAAGATTTTTTGTTGTAGGGTGTCTCCATTCCTTTTTCAACTCTACATCCTCCTCTATTTCTATACCATGGAATCCATTCACCTCTACCTCTATAAAACAACCCTCTCAAGATTCCTCCCCCTACCATGATTTCTCCACCTAGTATTCTACCCAAGTAGTGGGCTAAACAAAGCTTTAAGTTCCCCAAAAATGCATGTGCTCAACTAGGGCCTTGGGAGGAGAGTCATCTCAAGAGGAATAAAATAAAAAAAATAATAAAATTAGTGATATCCCAACATCATTATTTCGACCAAAAATCCCCACAAATAATTGGGATAAGTCAAATTTCCCATTAGGGGTCCCATGGTTGAGTTACGACCATGTTTATCCTAGTCATTATGACTAGTGACCCTTCACCAAAATAAGACAATACTCAATTCAAAGGCCAAGGGGTGGCTTAATTCACCAATTCATACCAACACTAACCCAAGCAATGGGTCCAAAACACTAAGAAAAACAAGCTACAACCATCACATGTAATAAAACACAAGATTAAAATAAATTATTCCACAACAAGATGATAAGAAGAGTAGTCCATACCACATCCAACACAAGTTAAGGATGGAAGTAATACACATACATAATAAACAAGAACAAAGGTAAATTGTAACTATTAAATATGACCCATGTCTCACTATCCCATTTTAACATAATTTATCTGTTGGTGTTAATCTTGAATACTCATTAACCTCATACTATCACCTATCTACTGGAGTCCACCTCTGAGCCTAACTCACATACCCTACTACAACCACAAAAGATAAGAATCAATAGTATTTTATAGCATATTAATAATTGTAATAATATAAAATGGATCAGTGTAGCAATGTAATGTATGTTGTAAAAAAATCAAGCATAGCACCCATTTTAGTGGTAAATATCAATCACAATAACTAGTTATGATAGCTGAATAAATTATCCAAAATAGAATACTATCTGCAACATGTAGTTAAATGCTAAATAGAAATAAAGAATCCGAATTTATAATCAATAAATATGCATCAAAAATACTCTTTCAAGTTTAGGTCATAACATCCTCCCCTCCCTACTAAGGAGTTGTCCCAACAACTTATCAAACAATCAAGGAAATAATAGTACTTGCAGTGTGTTCTTCTCACCAGGTAGTATTCTTTTATAACAATTCCTCTTTGAAAAAGTGTTAATGCTTAGCCTTACCTTATTATAAACTCAATTTAGGCACATATAATGGATTCTTTTTCCTTGGAATTCAAGCCAAGGAACATATTTCTTAAATCACGTGTCCTTGTAACACTGAGATGGGCAACACAGGGTATGGTACACATCTTTTTTCAACATGATACCTCACAAGTATCCCACCTTAGTTACAATTTTTATTATTTCCTACCTTATAAGGCTATATATTTTTCCACACAATATACTAGATCTAACTATCAATAGTTTCACTAGACAAACCTAATTTTTATTTAGCATCTAGGTTTCATGGCAAAAGTGGTTATTTCAGCTCAACACTTTGAAAATGATTGTTTCTAGCTACCCATGTAGGCATGCTAATAAAAATGTTTAAGAAGCTCAATATTCTAGTTGTGATTAGTCCTAACATACCTTGGCATTATTTTCCAAAAGAGAGATTATATCACTTCCAATTAGGAAATATAGTTGTTAATTCATGTAAATAAATTAATGTTCATGCAATTTTAGTTTTCGTTAATTGATTACTCTAGCAATTCAAAACATAAACTAGGTTTAGGGTCAGCAATTTTTGTTTTTACCAAGGATACATTATCAAATATACTTGTAACTTAAGGTTTACTATTGCAAGAGATCAATATAACCAAATTTGTAACCAAATTTATAGATTTAGTGGGATTTTCCACTATAATCATCATCTCTTGAGCATAACCTTAATAAAATTCATCGTAGAATGGCATCAAAAGATATTAACCCATGCTAGCATGGTTATTTTACTTTTGACATAAATCATTTATGGGGTGGTGAAGACTCTCACACCAACCATAATAAACATCAGATAATCCATTCCAAGCATCACATGCAACCCCAAGGCTTACAACATGTCTCCATAACTTGTCACCTTACATGATGGTCCAAGGATCCTAATCCTACCATTTTTTAAACAACCATCATAGGGAATTTACCTAACTTTTATTACTTTTCCAAAGAGTCAAGTGGGTACTTAAGATTTCATATCACAAGATATAGACTTCACATTGATCCTTATAATCAATAAGCATGTGTTCTAGTCACATTAAATAGTGAAATAAAATAATCATTCCAAAATATTTCTTTTAGGTGAAATAAACATTACCTTAATCTTAGCATGCTTACACTTAAATAAAACATGTGCCTATACTTTCAACAAGTTCAACCTTGTTATTTTAACATAATAGTCAAATTCATAAGACCCATAATGCCTCAAAAGCACTCATTTTTAGTTTCCAAACATATCATTATTGCAATAAACCAAGCAGTCTAACATAAAAAACTAATCAAAAATAGTTGTTTGCATATAACAACCAAATAGTATCCAAATAAGGATCATCTTCATGTGAACGAAGGTGAATTTGCCTTGAAAATAACCTTACTCAATCATGAGAAATATATTCTTATTGAGATATTTTTCTTTGATTAACACCACTCATCGCAAGAGTGTTAAATCTACTCAAAAAAATTTGTGTTTGAGTTTTCTTATCAAATTCTAACTACAAAACAAATTAGAATATACAACTCAAAATAATAGAATATCATTTGAGTGTTACATTTTAAAAAAAAAATCATTTTCAAACATAAGTATCTAACACCAAAATAATGATATAATTGAAACAATTTGAAACATTAACCATGGAAACTTCCTTCTCTCCAAAATTCATGGCAAAAATCATATCATCAAAAGTTTTATAACTACAACCTAGCTACCAATGATAAGATTAATTAATTCATATTCCATCATGGTTTGTTTAACTAATTATTAAGAAAAATAGGTGTGAAAGTACGTCAATAATAGGTATTCATATCCCTACTAACCTAAAAACATGTTTCTTTATATTGTCATGAAACATAGACAACACCACATGCCTTGACATTCCTACTAAGATATTATTAAGTTCTACCCAAACTAGACATTAATAATGTTGGAATCAGCAAGATATAACACTTTATTCCTATTATTATGGTTAACTAAACCCATCATCTAATAAAACATGTTCAACCTTAGGGGTCTCATGTATAACTTTTCTTAATGAAGGGTGTGTTCCAATAAATCCCAACATTCCATAACCATGCATCTGAGAAGGTTACCAAAAAATGTTCACATCTCATGGATTGGATAGATTTCAAAGCTCATTATAAAAAGAGATCCCTCGATATTTTTGACTTTTCCAAACAAGTCAAAATTATTCACCCCATTAGGCCCCCTAGGCTACTATCACACCCTTAGACCTCTCGAAGATATCATACCTCAACATCATATGATGGATGGCTCATGCAAACCATCAGTGGACACCATAGCCATGTTTTCTTTGTTTCCAAAATCAAGCTTCTTTCACTAATATTATAATTGGTTTGTTCTAAAAAGTCAATGCTTGATTAGTGACTACTTTAGGAAAGGGTGAATTTAACTAAAGATCAAGGTAATTATAAAACGTTTTAACACAATATTTATTTTGAAATAGAATTTCATTACTTCTAGCACCTTTAGAGTTATGGAATAACAAGTTGCTCTATCCAAACCATAATAGTTGAAGGCTTTGAATAGGTTCACAAATTTATTCAACATTGAGTGAAACCTTCTTATTTCTATTTGATGCATAAGAAATAACAACACTCTTTATCCCATGAACTAGAAAGGGTTAAAAATAAACATTCTTATTTCATGGGTCTAATGGCTCAAGATACTCTTCCATAAGCAGATATCTCAATCTCTACTAATTTACCCAAGTAAATCATCTACTCTCACCCTATTTATCCCTCTAAATTTAGGTCAACCCTTGGTGTTCCCAAGTTTATAATGTTTCAATCATATAAGGTTGACTTGCCTATGCAAGTCAATAATGGATACTAAACATTACTCCCTTATTCTTAAAGGCACAACCATTTTATCACTTGTCCTCCATTGACTCACCCATACAAATCAATGGTGGGTAGATGAAACTATCCCAACACACTCAATTTTGGAAGGGCTAAAATAAACAAGGCTATGGGTGGATAATAAATTATCACCAAGTACATTATATATTTATGCACATATAACAATTCCAAAAGGATACAAGAATTTCTATCACCTTGATATTATATAATATAACAACATCACTCTCACTATAAAGTTAAAAGTGATTCTTACATTTAAGGCCTTCAGATTCCTTACATCATGAAGTATTTCAAGACTATTAGTGCACTACGCTTATTACCAAATCAATCAAACACTACTTGATTTATTATAGCTAGTCCATTCCAACCACTCTTGAATGAGTCCAATCATGTAGTACTCATAAAATTTAGAGGGGAAAAACTAATTTTGGCACCTAATTTTATCAAAGTAACATAGATGTACCATTAAAATGGACTCTAAATTCAAATGGGATTGTAGGGAAAACATCTTGTTATCTATCATTGTATACATATATTGATTTAGGTGCTTATCCAAATTCCATCTTGGGAATGCCCTTATCAAAGAGGTTTTTAACTTGTTCCCAACATGTAAAAACCCTTTGGGGAGCTATAGGGATAATAATCACCCTATTTGGCTAGTCCATGAGGACTATTTTAGTCTTGATCTTTCATGTTAGATGTTTTTTTGGTAAGCCTTGGGTCTTAAAGTCCTTGAATTGATCTTTGAGCCTATCAACACACCAATTGTCCCTAGGATATCTAGGATTCTAATATGATTTTTTACATTTATTTGATAATGGGGATAAATTCTTGGCCTTGGTTGGTTTTTTACGTAAAAATCATGTTTTCATACTTTAACATTTGAAAACCAGTTATCTTTTACCCTCCTTAAAATCAGGACTCAAGTGCTTCTTTTAACATTATTTTTCAAGGCATTTCTAGGAAAAATACATCATTTATTACCTTTCTAGAATACAAAATGGAATATGTCATAAAAAATAGCTACATCTAAATAGTAACTTATCACTCCATTCACATTAGTCATCATGCCATGAATATTATCATACATCTGCATATGTATGAGTTGATCCTCTATTATATTACCAACTTTATCATCCAAAATATAGGTTATGGAATATTTGTATCTCTTCAACACTTGGGTTAGCCAACATCAAAGGTATATTTTAAAGCACTTATTTAGGAAAATACCCTCAAATCATACCATATTTATTTTATAATTTCAATCTTGCCTTAAATAACAATTCAGGTTATTAAGAACCCTATTAAGGGCCTTCCCCATAGTAATAATGGGAATAACCTAATTTTCATTAGAATAAAAACTTAAAATTTGTTATCATAATTGTATTTAGAATGTTCTCCCTTATTCATATTGAGTTTATGGGACTGTCGGTCTCTACTTTTCCTATTTTATAAATCATCCATTATCTTAGTTATGGAAAATCATGAGTACCACTAGGTTTGATTATATCCATCATCTTAGGAAAGTCATAGAATAATAATTTTGATATATATAGATTGATACTTTTCTTCCCAAATTTCCCTTTTAGAGAAACAACACTAATTTGATATGAGATGAAACAACCCCAATCAATATTTATTGGAATTGATTTTTAGAGTGTAAATAGCTCAAGGTATAGGCCCACTGTAACACATTAGTGAGGTAAAATGACTTCATAAAAATTTTCATAGTTACATAAGAGACTAGAATGTATTAGGTAAATTGAGGGTATTTACACATGGTTATATAAAATTTAAAGGGTCTTATGGGGGAGTGTATTACCTAAAGGAGGCATAAAGATAAATGTGTATCAGTGTGTAAGTGCACACTAATAATTTTTGAGCTTTATGTAGGGTACCTATCTCCCTAATAGGACCATTTAATGATATCCTAACCTAAAATAAATACCTCACCTTTCCTAATAATCCTAGGTTGGGGTTTGGATAAGTAAAATCTCCTTCATGATAGAAATTGCATAGATGAATTGTAAAGTAGACTAGATTAAAGAGCAAGCTTCCCTAATCTAAACCATACTAACCCATTGGGAAAGAGGGAAGAATATTTAAGTAATACCCCCATATAGGGTTTATCATTACATTAATATAACATCAATAGGTTGGCATGAAAATTAAGAAACAATATAAGAGGGACACTGTAAATGTCAATAACTTCATTCAAGATCACCAATGATAATACACATAAGAATATAAGACCAAAATTATACATTCATTGGGATCATTAACTCATATCAACCAATTATAAACATCATTAAATATGTTATATAATACAAATTAAGATTATAATGAACATAAAAACATCAGAACCAGTAAACCAATATTACTTATTAGCCAAGAGATAGATAAAATCAAGGGGATGTTTTAATGCAAGGGTCATTGCATATAAATTATGTAGTGTTACCCATCAAGGTGTCATCTGGATCATTGACTTAGGTATCATTGTATCACTTTATCTTCAGAATGGGCATAGATTAATTTTTTTCCAACTACTAAAATAAGTAATCATCCACCATGATATAGCCAATATTTTACTACTAGATAATCCATTTTACATACAAACACTTATAGGCTCATATATAAATTATAGATAACTTCCATATCTCGATGGATTATTCAAGTATAGTATTTGGAATTCTAGATTATGACCAAGAATAATTTTCTCTAAATAAACTTCAACATAGCTCATACAAGTTCAACTTAGTTATCAATATAAGAAGATTTTGATAAATATTATGCTAAGGCAAATTAGTTAATGCCTAAAAACTATAGTAGGTGTAACTTGACCATTTATTCCTTAAATAATTGTATTTACTAGATTTTAAGAGTAACACAAAAATGGTCTTACCCTAATTCCATCAATTTTATAAATGGATCTTTTCATTAAATTTCAATCTATATAAAAACTTTAGTAATATATACAAGGATGATAACCAACATAGTAGGTCAAAGGATCAAATAAAAAATTATGGACATTTTTGGAACATCCTCTTTATGACTATATAATTCCATTTCATTCATCCATTGGAATACATAAAATACATCCATGGCTATAAGTGGTTATACGTTACAACTAGTGTGATTTAACTTTTCTCAAATCAAGTTATAACAACTTTTTAAGCATGAAGGAAAGGTATAAACAACAATGAACTAATACACTTTTTATTGTTTTATATAATAATCCATACAATTTCTAAGAGAATGAAATTGAATAACATCCAATATACATTAAGAGTTCATATCAACCTTATAATAATTGAAAAATGGAAGATGTAATTATCACAACATAGTAAGGAGTCAAATATCATCAACAGGTTGAAGTAAATAAAAAATACAACACCTACATAAATACAATATGCATTTGAATACATCATATAAAATTATAATTGGTGCCAAGAAGAACATGCTAAAATAAAATGTATACCAATAGTTACCATCCATTGAGATGTGTCACCAAAAGCATCCAAAAGAGGAATAACATGATAAGAATATTGAAGCAAACCCCTCATCACCCACCCTATGATCCCAACCATTTGTGGCCCTCACCACCCCAACCATTAGCTAGGTGGTGGAGTCCAGCCTCTGGGTTATTATAATGAGGTTGAGAAAAGGATATTGAGCCATGATCAAAGTTGTAACAAAAATACAATGAGGGTAAAATAATAACACAAGTAAACCCACACACAAAAATACACACCAATGGGGTAAACATATAAACACCCAAGAATACATATAAGAAATAAGTGAGCAATAAAAATGGAATTGACTAAAATCATCCACCCAACAGTTAAAACCAAAAAGTAGTTTTATACCCATATACACATATTTTAAAAGCCAATAAATCTAAAATGACATCACATTATTATAATTAAATAAAGGACACCCATCCATAAAAATGGGTATTAAACATGAATTTAAGGCCAATAATAACATCCAAAACCATAAAAGGTAATCCATCAATAATAAGTGACTTACACCAATCCTTAGAACCTTGAAATGCACCCCCAAGCATAAGAATGACAAGGTACAATAGTAAGAGAATTTACTCATCATAAAAGGAGTGAATAAAACCATGTTAGGACATCCCAACACTCTCTAAATCCAAACCCACACACCATTATGATTTTAAACCAAGCATACACATCCAACCATTACTTCATGAGGATATTCACAAACTTGAATACATTCAAATAGGTTTTTCTCAACTAGTAAGGTTTTCATGATGTAGAATAAAGTAGTATAAAATTCAAGTTATATACTCATTCATGGTGAATAAAGGTTTACATCTCATCTCCATATATATCTTTTAAGCATAGAGGTTCATTGTTATCCAACATCAATTATAGCACAACTATTACCAATCAATTATGAAATTCATATGGGGGGTTGAGTCCACAAAAATAACACCATAATTTTTGTATCTACTAAGATGGAAAAAAAATTTACATAAATTTAAGCTAATTACTTACATACAAATATCAAACCAAGGTACAAGAATAAAAATGTTTATATAATGACATAATCAATTACTTTAACCATCATTGGTTCATGGTGAAGTCCTAAAACTTCACTATTAACCATTCATGGTTAGATCATTAATCTCTTTACATTTAGATATTAAGTTCAACTTCCTATCAAATTTATGGCCAAAAATAAGAGGGAATGCAAAAATACCATAAATATGTTCTCCCATTAACATTAGAGTTTCATTGTAAGGAAGAGGAACCCACACATTTTCTTTTTAAAGGAAAACCCAGACATATGATTTTACAAAACTCTTGACTCAACAATATATACTTAGGTTTTATTAAACATCTATAAATTATTTAATCCCAAAATAAATAAATAAAATGGGCTTGAACAAATATTTTATATGAATAGTTGAAATCTAAAATGGTATAAAATAGAAACCATTCAATGATTATTAAATTTACATACTAGGGTTTGAATAAAATAAAAGAGTGCCCTACCTATAGGGTTTTAAACATTAACGTTCATACCAAAACATAATCAATTTAAACAAGCTAATAAATTCATAAAAAATCACACATTGAATTTTTTTTTGATTTGAATCAACATCTTGATAATTTTCCCTATTATCATGAATGCAAAAAATCAAGATAGTATTAATAATAGAGTAAATAATTAAAATATATTTAAAAGGGTTACAAGTCCATGATGAAGTAATTATACTTTATCATCGACTATAATAAATTTCCTCCATAAAAAAAAACTTAGCCCCCATAACTTGCATAGTTTTCTTCAAAACAAAAACCCCCAAAGACATTTTTTTATCCAAAATAGAATCCACCACTTCTTGCTATAATTCCCTCTGCTATGGAGAAGAGGCCAATATTTTTGGTTGTAAGGTGATGTCATTCCTTCTTAGACTCTGATTATTCCTCCACTTCTCCACTATAGACTCCATTCACCTCCGCTACCAGAAAATGACCCTCTCAAGCTTCCTCTTCACATCACGTCTGCTCTACCTAGGGTTCTACCTAGATAGTGGGCTCAAAAAAGATTTAGGTTTCCCACAAATTCATATGATCAACTAGGGCCTTGGGAAAAAAGTCAGATCAAGATGAAAAAATAAAAAAGAAATAAAATTAATGATATCCCAACATCATTATGTTGACCAAAAATCTCCACAAACATTTGGGGTGAGTCAAATTGCCCATGAGGGGTCCCATGGTCAAGTTATGACCATGTTGGTATTAGTCATTATGACTAGTGATCCCTCACCATAAAGTGATAATACTCAAGTCAAAGGCCACGATGTGGTTTAATTCACCATGTCGTGCTAATACCAACCCAAGTAAAGGGTCCAATACATGAAGGAAAACAAGCTATAATCATCACATGGAATAAAAGACAAGATTAAAATAATTTTTTACACAAATAGATGATAAGAAGACCAATCAATACCATATCTAACACAAGACAAGCAACACACAAACATAATAAATAAACATGAAGATAAACTACAACTATTAAATATGACCCATGACTCATTATCATATTTTAACACAATTTACCTATTAGTGCTAATCCCTACTAGTCATTAACCTCATAATGTTATTCATATGCTAGAGTGCACCTCTGAGCCTAGGTCACATACCCTACTCCTATAGACACAAAAAATATGCACCAGTAGTATCTAGTAGCATATTAATAATGGTAATAATATAAAATTGATTAATGCATCAATGCAAAATATGTTGTAAACAAATCAAGAATAACACCCACTATAATGGTAAATCCAAATCATAATAACTAGTCATGATAGCTGAATAAAATATCTAGAATAGAATATTATCTACAACATTTAGTAAAATTATAAATAGAAATATAAAATATTGTTGAATAATCAAGCAATATGCATCAGAAATACTCTTGTAAGATTAGGTCATAACAATACATTACATGGGAACAGATAAATATTGGGGATCTCACATATATATTTTATCTATTAACAAATGTCACTTATATTATATCTTAAAAAATGTCACTTGTAGGAATATATATGATTTTTTTTGTATAGCTACAAACATTTACAATTTATTTGAAATTGACACTAATTATTTGTGAGTAGAGGAGATAATGTTATATAAGGATTCATGATTCCAAATTTGGGATATTGGGGGATAGGCCAAGATTCTCCATAACAGGGTCACAAATGAAGGTGTACAACCATAAGAACTAGGTCTTTTTATAAATACATAAAAAATAACAGACACTAAAATTAGCTATATGTTCTACCAATCTACATGAAAGTGATAGTGATGTTTGTTGCATTTGATTTTATAAACTATGCACCATCAAATTTTAGTATTTTAGTCTGAACCTAAGATATACTCTTTAACATTATTTTCCACCCAGACCTATTTCAAAGATATTTTATTTTAGGTGTTAGAATTTATAAGAAGCTTTTAATTTTACCTTTTATATATATTAAGGATTAAAATAACTTAAAATACATATATAAATGGAAATTAGATTAACATATTTTATTTTGAGAAATTTTAAATTAATATAATTACTAATTTTTTGGGGTCTAAAATTAACACATAAAATATCTTGAGACAAGGACATATATATTTAAATATAATATTAATTACTATCCTCTAAACAATGTGTTATATTTGTCTTGATGTCTTTAATGATATTATTTTTATTCTAGGCTAGCCAATGGAGATTTGTTTACTATAATTTCATAGTTTTTATGCATGATCAAGATCTATTATTTCTCTAGTATTTATGTAAGATCTGTATTTTTTTGATTCAATGAATAATTTTTGTACATAAATCTAAAGTTATTTCACCTTCCACCAAGAAATATATATGGTTAGACCATTTTTTTTAAATCATTAAGGATTTTTATTTCACTCACTATCCTATCTGTGACCTATAATTTTTATGTATTTTTCATTTTTGGTTTGATTTTATGTATTTTATTTAATTTTTTATTAACATTTTGAGGGTTTATTTATAGTTTTATTTTATTTTATATCATGTTGGCTCTTAATTAATTAAATGTGAACACACTCACACCATTACAACTTTTTGGCCCATAGATGCCACTGTGAGAATACCTTATATGGGTATTAATAATCTGATCACTTCACTACATGCATCATAGTTTACTTGAAACATTTTCTTGAAATACAATGTTTCAACATTAATGCATATTAACATTAAATGTTCATTTACCTTCTTTTTAAATTATTTGAAGTGCCACTAGGCTTCCACTATTGTAACAAAATTGTCTCATTAACTTTGAAATAATTTAATGATCACTTTGAAAATCTCATTGAAATTATTATTTAACTTCTTATATAAACTTATGAGATCGTGAAATTTTCTTACTTGAAATTTTATCCTAGGTAATGACCATCCCACTATCACACACACATTTTATGGTTGATATTTAAACCCTCTCATGATACCAAAAACCTAAATATACAATCTCTTCCTTTACAAATATTCACTTCTTTACATTGACTAACATATTTTATTTATGAAACATCTACAGCATGTTCCATAGATGTGATATTTGAAATGACTTTGTCTTGTTGAATACCATAAAATCATTTATATATTAAATTACATACTTACCAAAAAATGGTTTCATCACCTAATTCATCAACCTCATGAATGTGCTTGGTGAATTTTTCAATTGTAATGGCATAACTAACCATGTGTACAATCATTAATTCATTTAAATATTTTCTTCCACTTTTATCCTTCCATAATACGTATATGATGGTACCCATTATTCATATCAATCTTATATAAATACATGTCACTAATTAAGCAACACATCAAGTCATCCATGCACAGAAATCAAAACCTATATTTGATCATGATTTTTTTGATGGCCCTTTAATTTGTGAACATGCTCCATTATCCATAATTATTTAACACCAATACTATAGGTAATTTTCATGGGCTAAAAATTTCTCTAATCAATATCTTAACCAATAAATCATGAACTTGTCTCTACAACTCTTCCCTTTTTTACATTGCCCTATGATATGTAGCCCTTTTTGGAAATATCATTCTTAGTCTTATATTTATTTGATGACTAATACTTTGCACTGGTAGAAATATTTATGAAATGTCACTTGAACTAATTTTTATGAACTCATCTAGTAGAACCTTCACTTCATACATCACTTATTCCTTATGTGTGTTTATTCACGTCTAATGTACTCACTTGGTAATGAGCAAAAAATATGTGTTATCTTTTCCTACATCTCACAAGAACTATTTTATTATCAATATCAATATCCATACATAGGTACTATTTCACCCTTATTCTAATAGATTTTATAATGTTGGTAGTGTATACTTATTTCCATTCTTTTCTTGGATAAATGTGTTCATCCTTCCATTATGCACTAACTCCTATCATATTTAAAAATCCTCCCCAAGATAAAATGACATATATCTATGGGCATCTTATCACACCAAATTTAATTATAATATTTACCTATATAGAAATTTACAAGGCATTACTCATTCACCAATACTTGATGGAATTTGTAAAATCATGACACCTTATATGGGTTTGGATACATAAAATTATTCAAACCCAACTTCACCACCATATAACATGAAAATAAATTTCCATGTTGCCACTAATGACAATCACCTTACAACATTTCCTTCCCTGACTGTACATCATTCTAAAAACAAACCTCCTTTGCACTAGCTCACTATTCTTCTTTACCAACTTCAACAATGTTATCTTCATCTATAGGGACTCTCTAGGCTCTATTTTATCTTTATATAATCTCATAAATTTAATAAAATCTTCTATTTCATACATAACATACACATTGATATCAATCCTTCAACATCATTCACATTGTACTTGTGGACACTTGCTCTCTCTATGTCTAGCTTGACAACATTTTAAGTGCATCCCATCAAACCATTTTCCATTTCCTTTAGATTATGTCCCTCATCTTCTATATGGATAAAACCTTCCATATTTCATGTATCCTTAATATCCATTACACTTTTATCCTTATTCTTTCATATGTTCCAAAGTGGATACAATGTTTCTTGCTTATATTACTGGCTAGTTTATTCCATTTATTACTTTATTAATGAATCTCCCTTTTCCGTAAGTAGAAATATTTTTTATAGATGATAGATTCTCCTCTATCCTTAGTGAAAATTGATCGGATTCCTTCAATGTTTCAATCTAGGTCATATTAATTTCCTCTTTGATCCTAATTCACATCCCTTTCAAGTATGTTACATCCTTCTCCTAGTTAGAATCACTATTTCAATATCTAATGGTGATATTTTATAAATCCCCATGCACTCTTTGACACTCTGGGTCTTCCACCTTATGTTTTAAAATTTCTTGAATAAATTCATTTGATAATATATTTCAATAAATTTATCTTCAACTTTAAAACCATCCGATCCCATTAGGGTATCCTTTATTTTCCCCTTAACTTCATCTCACCCTAAAATTATCTCCATCATAGAACCATGTGACCCTTAAATATTTTGTGTCACCTTCACGCATTGTTGGTCACTAACTTCATAAAATTTGAAATTCTCATCCATAATTTTGAGCTAGTCAATGAGTTCATTAAGATTTAAAAATACTGAAAAACATGGTATGTCCATACTTTCACCTCATATAGTTGGCATCCTACTAAAAATTAGTAGATAAAAATGTAGATATTAAAAACATAACATGAAAAATGTAGTGAGGAAAAATGTAGCAAGGAAATATGTAGTGAGGACAAAATATCACAGGAACAAAACATAGTAAAGGATGCACTCACACAGAAGATGACACAACTTTTAACTAAAACTCCAAACTCACAAAATCACATTTTCCTCTATTATTTTTCTTGTAAATTTGGTGAATTAAATTTACACCATGAAATTTTAACTACTATCACCAAAATGAAATAGAAAATAAATAAACAATGTTATAATCACTAAAATATCCCAATTATGCTCTTCACAACATTTTTGTGACATTACTAATACCATTACATTTTTCCTCACCATGTTTTGTCCTTGTGACATTTTAACCTTTAAAAACCTAATTTATCTAGTTTATATATAATATTTTTCTTCCTCATCCTTTCCTCTTGCACCTTATACAAACTATTATTCCTTAGTGTCACTTAAATCACCTATAAGTACAAAACCATTGTGTTTATCCTCTTCTTCTTCATCAATCATGTTTTCATGGATCTAAAAAATTTCATTACTTATTCCAACCTTCATATCATTTTGGATACCATAACTCATTTTCTAACTCTTCTTGGGATACTCTCACTATCTCACTTTACAGTGATTTCTTCTTGTCATGAGACTCATACACATAATCTTATGCACATATAATATTTAAACTCTTAGGTTATAAATCTTTGTTATAATACCAAAATAGTGTAATTTTAGGAGATTCATTATAATAAATGTTATACCATGTAGCTATTAATAAACACTCAAAATAATTCAATACTTAGCACACAAAACTAAAATCTATATTAGGTGAACAAAAAACTACAATATACACTTTAAGAACCTAAGTTATATGTGTAGCCCAAAATCTACACAATTATGTAGGATTATTGCTTATCAATAGAAGCACATTTTAGTTTATTATAATATCAAAATATCTTAACCTCAATTCTTACTTGGAAATTTTTGAAAATTTTCCTTAAGGGTTTAGGTTATTCATTGTTGATCCTTGGTCCTACATCTCTCTATATAGCTTTAGGATTTATATATTATTCCTTGTTCTCTATTATTATCTACTAAATGTATAAAATAAATTCTGGTTATATTCCCTCTAATATTTTTTAAAATAATTTGGGAGTAATCATCTAGTGGCATTCACCTACCTATTAGGTAGTTATGATTTCAAATTCAAATTAGAATCTTCTAGTCTTCCATGTCTTCAGTAATAGATCTATATTTTCTAGTCATAGGCTTACATGGAAATCCCATGTGCCAATTGAAAATTATAGTAACTATTCCACTCTATATTGGTTTTATTAGTTCTATCCTTTGTCCACACACTAATATTTGCATACATAATAATAATTATTCATATAAATGTTTGTGCATATCCTATGAGTAACTCTTTTTGAGTGATATTTGTTTACCTACTACTTTTAGTTTTAAAACCCTCAATAATTGTATATGATCTAATTTTCACAATCAGACACAAAATTACTCCTTAAGATTTATTCATATTAAATATTCATTCTATATACACCCATTCCTTATTTACCTCTGTGCACTGTCTTATGTGCTTAATTTTATATTTCACTTTTGGTTATATGATTTTAAAAACCATACTTATCCATTTCATTATTTATATTAACTTGTAATTATCCTACTTAATAAATTTGCATCGTATTTATTTTATTCTACTACTATAATCACCTTCTCTTTATTTATTTTTTTCAATTGTTTATTTTTTGGTTTTTTGATACCCTTTTAAACACCTTTGTAGTTTTTAATATATTTTTTATGATTCATAGTTTTATTGTACTTTCACCTCTTATATTTTTGGTCTTTGAGTTACACAATAATACCTAGGGAATATTAATAGGCCCTCCTCAAAAATTCCCATCATATACATCCTTTTTATTTTCATTTCACTCCAAACCTTAGCTATATGTATTCTTATAATTATAAGCCAATGTTGAGAGTGATTTCTCACTTAGATTCAATTATATTATCTTTTGGTAAAGTTATTATCTCCTATATATATGTTCTCATCCAAATTTCACCCTATTATGATGAAGTCTTAATGTACCTATCATTGCATCATCTCCCTTTTTACATATTTTCTATGATTGGATTAAACCAATTTTTAAATGATCATTTCCATGATCTTCCTATTTTCACCTCATTTTTTGGCTCACCAAGGTCAATTTCTATATTTCAGTCTTTTTTAAGGTGAAAGTATAAGATATATAGGATTTTTTATATATAATTTCCCATGTTTAGAAGTTTATTATAATCTCTCTTATGGTATATTTTATATGGGTTTCTCTCTCATTCATTTTATGCCAACAACGGTGGGAACTCCATAGGTGTAGTTTTTCCCAATTCTAACCTAGGTACACAAAGTGTAACTTGGTTTAGATCAACCTAATTATAAACATAGGAGATCACAATAAAATTATTCAAGTTTTTGACACTAATTATATTTACACAAAAATAAGAATGGGGGTCTTAGTGATATTAATCCATATACTACGATGACTAGGGTAATCAACAATGGTCCTCCTATTAACACCAATGCTGGTAATCCTACCCATAATAGTCATCATCTCAAAAAGCTAGACAAATCCAATTTAAATCCCCTAATTAGTAATTTTGAATTTCTTGCACATGGTTAGACATATATTCCTTATTAAAGTTTCTAATAAAAACCAAATACTCAAAATGTAAAACCACATTTTTCAAATCATATTTCAAGATTCTCAAATTCTTTTAAATACACCAAGCCAAAATTGAATTCATCCTCCTCTTAGAGTTGTTAATGGAAATATTATTATTGAACCTCCAATTTAAAATAAGATGGTTCAAGACCTTTATAATTAACTTTTAGCTCCTTTTATTTTGTTTATGGATATTGGAAATATTTATTAAAACATCACACATGATGTAACCACTGATCCTACACTAATTATTAAAGCCTTTGGTAATATATATAAGCAGTTGATTCTAACTAACACCTAATAAACTACTAAGATTTTTATTAAAACCTTAGTTGGAAATGTGTTATAATGGCATAATAAAATTTCAATTCATTCCATTACACAAATAGAGGAATTAATCAATACTTCAGTTAAGGAATTAAAACATAAATATATTTGAAAGAATATCCTTAAGAACTTCATAATTGCTAATAAATTACATAAGGAATCTACCCATGATTTCATTAAGTGATGGAAATATTTGGTGTATAAATCAAAAACTAACATGAGTGATGAAAATATTTTCAAACTCTTTGTTAACACTATTAAGGACCCTATAAATACAAATTTATCATATCCTCCCCTCATACTTTATAATATGCCTTTTATTGTACCTAACACACCCCCATTTCTGATAAGGAAATGGGACCCAATTTTTTCAGACTATGGTCTTAACTTTGATCCCCCTATTCTATATGTTTATGCAAAATTATGGGAAAATACTAATTATTTGTCTTAATAATTTAGCAAAATGGAATTGGTATATTATGTTTTTATTAACTAACACTTGAATTCTTTTGGGGCTTATGTAAATTTCCTTTTTAGACTTATTATTTCTAATTTATCTTATTCATCTTTGTCAATTTTTTTATTGTGCATGAATTATTATGGGATTTTTGGCTATAGACTTATCTTTATCAAAGAAATTATTGTGGACATTTTATCCAAAATAATTCCTCTCATGGAAATGGTCTATGTGTTTTTTTCTATAGGTATTCTACCCGATAAAATAGACTTATCCTTTGGGCATTTTTTGAGATTGCCTTTCAGCCTTTATGAATTAGATCCTTTAGGACTTTTTTCATGGATGAATGCACTAAAAACTAAAACCTTTGGATTATTACTATAAATAAAGTACCCTTAATTTTTTTGAAATGACCCTTCATCATTTTAAAATTACCCTTCAGTACTTTTGAATTTCCCTTCGGCCCCTTTGCACCTTCCCTTTAGGAATTTTGTCTTGCACCTTTGCCTTTTTAAATATTCCTTTAAATATTTTATTTGAGGATTTTTCCCCAAGTAAATGACCCTATCCTTTAGGATTTATGAAAAATTCCTTTTGGTCTTTTTGAGTTGACCTTTTGTCCTATGACCATACCCTTTGGGACTTTTACCCTTGGACCAATTCACTTAGACTTTGTGTCTTGAACATTTTGTCTAAAGCACAAACATCAAAACAATTCCCCTAGGGGAAAATTCCCTTAAGAATTTTTAAACCAACCCTTTAGACATTTTTAAAATGACCCTTTATCCCTTTTTATAGTGGGAACTTACCCTTTGTTACTTTTTCCTTGACCTTTTCCCCTCCAAGACTTGCTCATCAGGAATTTTATACCAGACCCATTTTTCCTTTGATCAATTCTTTCAGATATTTTATCTAATATAATTTTCCATTCAACCCCTTCCTTTAGAAATTTTATTCAAGATATCATTCCCTTTGGCCCTTTTGAGACCATCCCTTCAAGTAATTCTTCAAACATTTTATCAGATAGAATTGAGTCTTTGAGAGAATTATTGTGGACATTTTGTCTAAGACAATTCCCCTAATAGAATTTATTCAAATGTTGTGTCTCAAACATTTTTTTTATGAAATTAGGGTGACAAAAAAAAATCCCATGATAACTATCCTATAACAATTACCCTAAAATAAATACCCTAATACCAAGTGGTACCCTTAAAGAAAATTTTGATTATGTCTTCATCATGATTTAAGATTTTAGCCAATGGTTCCAATCATATTTTTATATGCTTGTTCATTGAGATTAAAACATAATATCTCTTTTATATATTCTTAGCCGAGGTGAAAATCATATTTTACTAATACTAAGGCCTTAGGCTAACATATTCATGTAGGGTCCTTTATAATTATTTCCCAAAGTATTATGCTAACTCATTTTGTACTTATATTTGCAGGAATAGGGTGTCTTAAGGAAATGGTAATAGCTAATTTACAATATTATATTTAATAATAACATAGATGTCATTTAACGGTAATGAAGATGTAATTTGATGGTCATGCAAACATCAAATTTAACCTCAACAATGACCAATTTATGAAATTAAATTTGATAATGACACGGACATCATTTGATGGTCATGAGGACATCATTTAATGGTCATGAGGACATCATTTTATGGTCACGTAAACTTCAAATTTAACCTCGATAATGAATAAATTTATGGAAATAAATTTGATAGTCACATGAATGTCATTGATGATCATGAGGATGTCAGTTGATAGTCATAAGAATGCCAAACTTAACTTTGTAAATTACCTATCTAGATTCAAATGTTAAGTGGATCTAGTAGATCTATGATTCACATTGATCTATATATTTGATCCAATGGTGTGAGATTGATGAAGACTTTTCAAAGGTCCTAGATTAAACAAATAATTTCCAAGTGGAAAACCCATGTCATAGAAGTACAAGTCAAAAGGTCTAAGCTAAGATCCTATGATACACATCTACTTGGGCCCATTTGATTGAAAAATGTGAGATCAAGTTGAAATGTCAAATCTCTATGAGAGTGACAAATTTCACCATCATAAGAGCCTAGTACACAAATCTAATGACCCATGAGAAGAAGTAGGCATCCCAATACATACATCTCAAAAGCCTTAAACATCTTGCAAGTGGCACACATATGAAGTAGAGTAAAATAGGGAATAACAAGTGTCAATCACATAGGATTAAATGAGTCAAACTCGCTAAAATCCAATGAACTACATTAAACCAACACATAATGATTGATGATACGATTCCTAGGTGGACTTTTTAAATATCCTAGACTTAATCAAGTGTTGACATGTATCATATTTTGAAATATAGTATATCTATCAATAGACATTGGGTCTCATAGTTAAGCTAGAGTATGAACATGCATGTCTTAATATAAATGATGATTATAAAAGTGAAGATCTAAATTCTATAAAAGGAACATGTAAGCATCTAATGCATAGTTTAGATTAGTCATAGTTAATTGTAGTGCCACTAGTTCTAAAAACATTTGTAAAGTGATTTTGGTCCTTCATGCATATGTCAAAGTTCCATTAGAAGGTAGCTAATCTAAAATATCAATAGGTTATTCTCATAACCTTTAAAATGAGACATTATAGTTTTGGTAAAATGGTGCATAGTTTGAAATTTTACGTGTAGTTTGAGCTATAAATATTAAATATTACCTATGTCTTTATGCACATGTACATGTTTCATACCTTTGACAATAGGTAATTTAAAATGATAAATGTAAGTAGACTCTTATACGATTTTAGAAAATATTTAGAACTCATGTTTTAACTATCACATGTAACAACCTTGCATGAATTTAGAGGATGAGGCATCCCCTTCCCCAAGTCTATATAAACATTTGTAATCCAACTTTGACTTTTGTCAAAGAATTTTGAATACAATAGAAACATCAAATTCGATCATTAGTGAATGTGGTAGTGTGTTTTCTTTCCAATTTTTGTGTAATTAGTTGTTACTTTTTTTGGTTATATGTTTTAATAATCTTTATTGTGTAAAAGTTGTGAATGACTTTGATTATTTTGATTGATATCCTAATCTATAGATGTGCAATAGTTATTAAAATATTGATAAATATATTTGTTAAGATAGTCATGTTAAAATTGATTTATAATTCTGATTATGCATGAGTGCTTTTTTGGATGTAATTTTTTATGTGTGTGCAACAACTACTTTAGATAATTCACTAACCTGAGCTATAATATCCTTATTAAGGGTGTGCAATAGTAACCCTAAATTGAATAGCCTTTAGCTAAGGCTTGTGAATTTATTTCTTTATATTTCTTAGCCATGTTTGACTATGTGTGTGTAATTATTACTAGAAATAAGCATAGGTTTTGAGATCACTTATCCTTTTAAAAACTAGCTAGGGAAGTAGTTCCTAAAAACCATATAAGTTTTCATTTTTTCCTTACCCTTCCCTATTTGTTGAGTTTATTTTGAGATCTACCCATTCTAGATTAATAACCAACTACCCATACAACTCACATAGATATTCACTACCCTTACTAAGAACCACACCTCCATTCAAAAACCTTGTCAACAACTTCCATGCCCTACCTTATATTCCATCAGTAGGTTATAATAGAATACACACCTAAAACTCATGCCTTGGAGTGGAGTTTACCTCCATTAAGATCCTTAAATGTTAGATTCTACCTCGATAAGGCTATGGTGTGTATAAAACATACATCAACAAGTCTAGATTAGTGATAGAATGAGCATAACACCTTTAATAATAGTAGTTATCCTTTGCATAGAGTTACACTAATGTCACCTAAGAGAAGGACCAGATCTATTTACCTAGCTGCTTTATTACTCTCACCCTTATCAAATCATAAGAGACTTAGAACTATGCCAATAGTCACAATTTAGAACATCCCACCTCATCCAATAGGGAACCCCTTACTTATAAGGAACCCTTTACCTATTAATTAGATAATCGCTTAACAACAACCTTGGTTAGTTGGATATAATATCACCATCCCATGAGATGTTCATGATTTGCCTCAAATCCCAAGAATTACTTGCCATGTTTTTCTCCTTTAGGAGTAAGGATGCAAAATAATATATCAAATTAGTTAAAGCTACTTTAAGATTAATGAATACCATAGATGAGGATGTTGCATGTAAATTATTCCCTTTTACTTTAATGAATTTTTCTTATTATTGGTATTTAAATCTAACTAAAAATTTTATCACTTCTTGGGATAAGTATCAAGAAACTTTTCTTTCATAGTTTAGAAGGTCACCAATCCTAGTTTATTATACCAACACTTCACTATCATGAAGAGGGAACCTAATGAACCCATCCATGATTTCAATGTAATGTGGTAGAAGATGTACAATTAGTTGACCCTAAGATGTAAACTAGAGGTGGCATAAGCATTGGAAATATACAAGAATACCTTGAACCCTATCACTATCAAGTTCTTAAGAAGAGCAATTATGGTTAGCACTTTGGTGCTAGCATTTGAAGAGGATATTAAAATAGATAGGTAGCTCAATCCTTAGGATCTTGGAGAACCCAATATCAACAATGGTTTTCCAACACTAAATTAAGTTCCACAAGTAAGACAAAATGTCCTAACATTTAATTAGAACTAATTGTACACATTGCCTCCAATAATGTAGATAACACAACCAGATTTTAGCTACTTGAACAATCATGCAATTGGTAGCAGTTATTAACAAAACCATAAAACAACTAGACTCCTTACTATTATTTTACAAGGTACCAATTCTATAAAGGTATAATTGGATTCTATTTAGAAAATGCTTCAAAAATTGAAAAAATATTTATTGAATATACAAAGGAAGATGGGCAATGCAAATGAACCAATTGGTAATCATAATAATGGAATCTAGAGATACAACAAACCATTTAATAGGCTTGATTAGTCTAAAAAGCTTCAAGACATCAACATAGAAAAAATATCTCTTCCCAATTGGTTTAAAATTCATAATACTTCCAAGCATAGTGAGCTCAACTGTGTTGAATTTGGCATAGCATTCAAAATATTCCAAAGAGAGGTGGTTAAACAAGATCAGATGCATAATCTACCTAAGCATCATCTAGATCTTAACTCTTCAAGCACTACTCTATTTTTTAAAACTCATGAGTTTCCCTTCCCAAGCAAGGATGATAATGAACCAATGGATGAATTTCATGTTTTCTAGTAGTTATAGAGAGGTGTATATAATCTAAGGAATAAGTAGCCACTCATAACATCAACTCCTTCAAAGATCATGACAATTACTCCTAATCCCAAGGCAAATAATAATCCACCCCTTCTAAAGGGTAATGATCAGAAGTAGATTAACGAAGAACCAAATAAAGGAGGATACAATATTTTTGAAGATATGAAGAAGATCAAATTGAATATAAATCTTCATGAGTTAGCATAGATCATTGAAAAAAAGGAGCTACTATGGAGGTCCATTATAGGGAAGGATACTATGGAAAGAACTAAAGAATCTATAAACAAAGTGAAAGTTGTTGATGCTAATATTATTTATAAGATAAATCTAGAAGTTTCACCCTTTCTATTAACTATCTAGGCATTCGATAAGAATATTCATAAATATTTAGTTGATTTTATACAATATATAACTATCATGCCCACATCCATATGTCAAGAGTTAGGTCTCACTCTAAGCCCATCAAAAATGATAGTTTCATAATTGGATAAGATAGTGGTCCCAATAGTTGGAGAATTAAATATTTTGTAAATTCAAGTAGCATCTAAACTAAGAGTCCAAATGACTATTGATATTCTAGTGGTATACATACCTAAAGGCTATGGTATGCTACTAAGTAGAGACTCATCCAAAAAACTTAATGAATATCTCTTTATGGACTTCTCTCATTTATGTTTTCCATGGAGAGGAGTTACAAATAAACCAAAATTGATAAAGAGCTAAGAATGAAGTAACCCATTACAAAGTACAATGTCAAGATTGAAGAGGTAAAGTATGAGTCTCCCATCATTGATATTTATAATTTTACTACTCAAAGTCAAGTATAGAAGCTAGAACCTAGAGGTTCCAATTAACTATGGAATCTACACTTTGATGTCACTATATCTATGTAGGAATTAGGTGTGTGAGTTGAGCTAATTGATCCATAAGGTTAAACATTCTTGGTAGCATACAAGTTATAATTTTCATGAACTAATAATAGAGTTGAGTAAGAGGCTTTAGTTCTAGGACTATAGTTTACACTCAAGAATAATGTCAAGCAAAAATTAGTACTTGGTGACTTAGATCTAGTGTTCAATCAAGTCAAAAATAAGTACCAATGCAAGATACCTTATTTGAAGAGTTATAAGCATAGAGCGTGGGACCTAATTGAAATCTTTGAAGTTTTCAATATAATAACACTTCCTAGAGATCAAAACTAGACTGATGATTCATTATCTAATACTAATTCTAATCTAGAGCCTCTACAAGAATCTAAGGTAAGAAAGTTCTCAATTAAATTTGTACCATGTTCTTCTATTCCAAATAACATAGAAAATTTCTAGGTCTTTGATGACAACCAACATATTATTTAATTTTTTACCAATTTAGGTGAAATTAAATCCCAAATCAATGATGATAAGGATATTAATCACCTCTATCAAGATGAATTAAACAAAGAGGGCATTATTTAGCTTAAAAAGAATCAAATTCTAGGTAGCTTGGTCTCCTTATAAAGACCATTCAACATAGATACTTAGGAATAAAATCTAAGATAGCCAAAGGATAATGAATTAGACTTTAGAAAATAAAAATCTAGGAGATGAGCATAGCCCATGTTATGTTAATATTGGTCTCAGTTGTACCCCAAAAAAGAGATGGTGAGTGAATTATTTAATCACTCGATATAGGGATGTCATTACCTGTACATATGAATATTTGAAAGTATATGACTTTTAGGTCATCACACATGATCTCCTTGAAGCTAGATCATAAACCATATAGATAGACATAAAGACTAGTCAATCCTATTCTAGAGCCTCTCATTCAAAGAGAAGTGGAAAATATTTTAAATGCAAAAATCTTCCCAGTCTGACATTCTACCTAGGTGTCCAATTTGGTCCTATTAATAAATAAGAATGGTAAAATTAGATTATGTGTGGACATCCAAAATTTGAATAAGGCTTCTAAAAAAGATAATTATCCTCTACCTTCTCTGGATGAGGTTATACAAATAGTAAGTGGTTCTGAAATTATGTCCTTCTTGGATGGATTTTTAGGCTATAATCAGGGATTCGTGTAATCTAAGAATAGAATGAATATGAATTTTAACATGAAGTGGAAACTTATGTGTATAATAATATGCCTTTTAGCTTGATAAATGTAGGAGCTATGTTTCAATGGAACATGGATCATACTTTCAAAGGACTGATATGAAAATGTATAATCATCTACATGGATGATCTTATGATATTTTCAAAGAATTAAAAGGACCACATAAGTCACATATAGTCCACATTCAAGAGATGTATAAGGTTTGATATCTCATTAAACCTAAATAAAAGTATTTTTGGAGTGACTGAAGGCAAGATATTTTGGCACACCATCACCAAGGATGGGATCACCATTGATCTAGATATAATTTAGGCTATTTAAAAAATTGAGCCACCAAAAAAAAAGAAGAAGCTTAAATCATTATTTAAAAAAAATTAACATCATAAGGAAGTTCATATAAATATTTGAAGAGATCATTAAACCTTTGAATGCCATGCTCAATTAGGATGCCAAAATAGAATAAATAGTTAAATACCTAAAGTCTTTCCAAGATATTAAAGACACAAGATCATAGGATCCAATGTTGACTAGTCAAGATTTTAATAAAGATTTCTACCTATACACATTTGCTTCAAAGCATATGATTAATATTATCATCATGGAAAAAAGGATGAGATTAAGCATCTAATAACATATATGATAATGAATATGAAAGGTTTAGAGCTCAAGTACTCTATGATTTACAAAAAAATGCTTGCCCTTGTCAAAGTAGTAAAGAAGATTTGACATTAAATCTTGAGGAATGAATTCATTATCATCTTACCTGATCCTGTAGTCAATCTCACCCTATTAAAAAATTATATAGGAGAATGACAAGGTAAATGGATGGCCAAGTTGCAATAATTTGACATAGAGATCAAGCTTGTAAAGATTATTTGAGGGAAAGGCATTGTTTAGCTTATGACTAAACCAGATCGATGTGTCATAGTTAAAGAGGTATGTGAAGCTCAAGTATATAAATGAAAATAGTATACTAATATAATATATTATTTACTTATAGGAACTTATTCCCTAGAGCTCAATAAAGAGAGAAGAAGAGATTTGAGGCTCAAAGCTACTCATTACATGATTGAGAAGGGAGTCCTCTATAGAAGACATTATGAAGGTATTTACCTCAAGTGTGTATCTATAGATGAATCTAAATAAATTTTATAGAACTTACTTCAAAATATAGTTAGTGGTCAAACTTTTGGGAATACCACAACCCTTAAAATCTTAAGAATGGGCTACTACTGGACAATAATTTTTAAAGATGTTCATGCTCATATGAGAACATGCAATGAATGTCAATCTCTATCTAAGAGATAAGTATATGTTGTAATGCATTTATAGCCAATTATTTAAGGATGGCCATTTTCCTAGTGGGGTTTACACTCAATTGGTGTCATCAACCCAAATTCCTTCATAGGCCATAAGTTTTTGCTTACTGCTATAGATTATTGTACAAGATAGTTTGAAGCCATATCCATAAAGAATTGTAGAGCACAAGATGTGATTATATTATTAGAGGAAGATATAATAACCATATTTAGCATGCCTATTTCTCTATTTTATGATAATAGACCAACTTTCATATTAGTATAATTTACTGAGTGGGCACATGACAACTAGATTATTATCAGGTTGGCTTCTAACCATTACCCTTAGGGAAATGGACTGGTATATCAATGAACAAAAAATATAATTGATGTAATTAATAAATCAACTAGAAACAAGCCTAAAAATTGACATAATTTAATCAAGTATGCTCTTTGGGTAGACTAGAGTAGATATAAGCAAACCCTTAAATCTTTAGCCTATGTGCCAGTGTATGGATGCAATCATTTGTTCCCAATTATACTGAAGTTACCCACTTATCAGTTTATGTAGGACTACATAGAAATAAATGATAAAGTAGAATCAAGGTTACTGGACATAATATAAATGGAAGATTCAATGGATGAGGCCTTATAGACATTCAATAAACACCAAGACATGTTTAAGATGTGGTTTGATAAGATAGAAAAAGTCAAAGCATTTAGGATTTTATATCTAATGTTACTCTAGGATAAAACCCATGAGAAGAAAGGAAAACATGAAATTTTTTCCCTACTATGAATTGGACCACACCAGATTTCATAGATCATGGGAAATAATGTGTTTCATCTAAAGGACCTCAAAGGTAATGAGCTTACATATACAATTAATGGATAGTTCCTAAAGCACTATGTGAGGGTTGTACCATTGATTGATGTTATTGAGTAAGGAGAGATAGATGAATGTAACTGTAAGATTATATTTCCTACTTTCTTAGAATAGTTTCCTACTTTTTAGATTAATATTTTCTTTTTTCAATATTTTTCTTTCATAGATTAGATTTCATATTTTCTAGATTAGATTTTAATGTTTTCTTAGATTAGTTGTTCTTTACTTTCTCTGACGATCAGAATTATGTTCGCTCTGACTATAACCAAGTTAAAATTTAAACTAATCGATCTTATGAATTGGGAAAAAGGGGAAAATTAATATATTGAATTCTTTTGGGACTAGTTTATAGTTTAGGTGTATTTCTATGTTTTTGAGTCTTTAGGATGAAGGTATGAAATCATGAATTTTTTTAATGGTGTCACAATTGAATACTTTTACTAGGAATGTGGAAGTTTCTCTCAGATTACTTCATACAAATTTAGATTTTTTTTTTGTTTTACTAGATCAAATGCACTTATCACATAAAATACCTATTGGAAGTGTTAATTTTGGGTATAGGTGTAGCTGTCAGGGACATTTTAGTAATGATTTGTTTTATAATTATACCAGCTCATTAGGGTTCTATCTCTTCTCTTTTCCATTCAATAACAAAATAAGAGTGAAAGAAAAATAAAATAAGAAACAACCTATGGATTTAAAAGAGAAAAATCAAATCTAAATCAAATCAAAAGGCTCACATGATGAAATAAGTTTAATGTACCATGTATCATGATAAAAAAGAAACAATGGAATGAGAAGAGAAAGATCCTAAGGTATCTTTGTTGGGGATATGTACATATGAATGATAGTAGAGCAATGCTTGAGCATTCCTTATTTTTGAGCTTTAACAAATACTATAATGAAACCTATATCCCCATCAAAGCCTCTAAAAAAATCATCACATCAGGGGTTAAATAAACTTCACATTTTGACACACATAGATCTAATAAATTAGAAGGCAAGTATGTTATTTGAATTAACTTAGGAGTCTCTTTCATATTTCTAATTTAAGTATTCTCTTGTGCCACACTTCATGATTGATTTAGGATTTCAAACTATAGTTTTGGGTTCTTGAATATTCAAGAGTATTCCTCCTATAAGTCACCATTTTTTGTATCTAACACACCCCCTTTTCCCATAAGGAAATGGGGAACCTTTTTTTTACACAATGGTCTTGAATTTGAGCCCCATCTTCTATATGTTTATACAAAATTCTAGGAAAATACTAATTATTGGACTTCATAATTTATTAAAATGGCATTGGTATATTATGTTTTTATCAACTAATGCTTGAATTCTTTTGGGACTTATGTAAATTACCTTTTTGGACTTATTTTTTTGACTTATCATATTAGTCTTTGTCGATATTTTTGTCATGCATGAACTTTTTCTATACTTTTTTCTATGGACTTATCTTTATTAGGGAAATTATTTCAAACATTTTATCTAAAACAATTCCTTTAATGTAAATGGTCTATGGGTTTTTCATTACATGCATTCTTCCAAATGAAATAGACTTATCCTTTAGCCTTTTTTGAGATTACTCTTCAGCCTTTACAAAGTATATCCTTTGGGATTTTGTCATGGATGAATGACATATGAATTATACCCTTGGGATTGTTGATAGAAATAAATTACACTTTGCCATTTTAAAATTGTCCTTTAGAACTTTGGAAATTCCCTCTAGCCCCTCTGCACCTACCCTTCATGACTTTTGTTCTTTGAATTTGCCTTTTTGAACTATTCCTTCATACATTTTATTTGAGAATTTCTCCCTAAGTAAATGAACCTACCCTTTAGGCTTTATGCAACATGTCCTTTGACCTTTTTGAATTGACCTTTCAGGACTTTTACCCTAGGACCAATTACTTTAGACATTATTTCTCTGACATTAAGTCTAATGTAAAAATCTAAAAATAATTCTCCCAAGGGAAAATACCTTTTGACCTTTTTGAACTGGCCCTTCAAACATTTTAAAAATGACCCTTCAGCCCTTTTTAAAGTGACCACTTACCCTTCAAGACTTTATCCTAAGCCCTTTCTCTTCCAAGACTTGCCCTTCGAGACTTTTGTCTAAGGCCCATTTACCCTTCAAACAATTCCTTCATACATTTTATACAAGAAAATTTTCCCTTTGACCCCTTCCTTTAGACATTGTGTCTTAGAGATTTTGCCATTCAACCCCTTCCTTCAGATATTTTTTTTTGAGAGATCATGCCATTTAGCCCTTTTTCCCTTCAAGAATTTTTAGGACATTTTACCTAAGAGAATTGAGTCTTTGGGATAATTATTGTGGATACTTTGTTTGATATAATTCTCCTGATGGAATTCCTTTGAATTTTGTGTTTTGGATATTTTATCTGATGAAATTAGGGTCCCAACAACAAAAAGCCCATGACAATTCTCTCATAATAATTAACTTGAAATAAATACCATACTTCCAAGTGGCACCCTTTCTTAGAGAATATTTTTGGTATGTCTTGAGTGTGATTTAATATTTTATCTAAGGGTCCCAATCATTTTTTTCTATGCTAGATCATTAAGATTAAAATGTAGGATCTCTTTTATTTATTCTTAGCCTAGGTCCAAATCATATTTTACTAATACTAATGCCTAAGGCTACAATATTCATGTAGGGTCATTTGTAATTATTTCCCAAAGTATTATGCTAAGTCATTTTATGCTTATGTTTGTAAGAGTAAGAAGTCCTGAGGAAATGGCAAAGGTTAATTTACAAGATTAAATTTGATAGTCATGTGAATGTCATTTGATGGTCACGAGGATGTCATTTGATGGTCACATGAATGTCAAATTTAACCTTGATAATGACTAGTTTATGAGATTAAATTTAATGGTCAAGAGGAAATTATTTGATAGTTGTGAGGATGTCATTTTATAGTCACATGAATGCCAAATTTAACCTCAATAATGGCTAAATTTATAGAATAAAATTTGAAAGTCATGTAGATGTTATTGAAAATTATGAGGATGTTAGTTGATGATCATTTAGACATCAAATTTAACCTCATAAATTACCCATTTAGATTCAAATTTTAATTTTCATACCTACAAGTGTGAAGTACAAGTCAAAATTTCTAAGCTAACATCCTATAGCATGTGTCTACTCAGGCCCATTTGATCAAATGATGTAAGTGTTGACCATTTTTTGCCCAACAGGCCAAAAAATTTGATCCCCCCCTTTTTTTTATGTTGCTCTGAGCTAGTACTTTTGATTTTACATGAGTCTTGCAATTTCTAAGAACTCTGGAGGTTTTTTATGAACTCTGTAGGTTTTCTATGGACTCTACAAGTTTATATGGATTTTGTAGGTCCATTTCTATGGACTCTATAGATTTTATATAGACTTTCATAGGGACTTCTACAAACTCTATAGGTGTAGTCTTTTGGTAGATAAAGAACCAGTTCAGAGAGTGCAAGGTTTTACAAAGCTTCTTTAGACTATTTTCTGAAGAAATTCATAAGGAAAGGGAGCTAAAGTGGTTCAATGACATGATCTTTCAAAGAGTTAGTAGCTTTGAACTGTTGAACCATTGAACTGGTTCAATTCCTTGGTTCATCACTTTGGTTTAGCAGATTGGTTCATCACTTTGGTTTAATGACTTGGTTTAGTCAGCTTGGTTCAATGCCTTGGTTCATCACAAAGTTCAATCAGAAAAGTTCATCATTTTAGTTCAATCGGCTGGTTCAACACTTTGGTTCAATGTTTCGGTTCACTTAGTTAGTTCATCTATTGATTCAATGGCTTTTGGTTCACTCAAAGGGTTCATCAGACGGTTCAACATGCTTGGTTCAATGCTCGGTTCAAAGCCTTAAACAATCATTTGAACCATTGAACTGATTCAATGGATTGGTTCAATGGTTGGTTCAAAGGAGTGGTTCAATGTGAAAAGTTCAAGCCTCCTGAAGGACAAGTGCCCTTGTAGAGGGTAGTTCTAGGTTTAAGAGCCCTTACGGAGGGCAAAGAGCACTTAAAAGAAGCCAAAAGGAAAGAAAGCCACAAAGGTAAGATCTTTTTGGAATTTTTTTAAGGAAAAGAAATGAATTCTTTCAGACTTTTTTTTTGAAGGAATTCCTTTGGACAAAAATTCTAAAGAAAGCTGGGGAAACCACAGGACAAAAGCCCAAAAGGAAATTTATGAAGACAAAGTGACAAGGCAATTATTGCAAACTTTCTATTCATGGGAAAAGGCCCATGGGAAAAATCCCATGGGGAAAAAAGTCTATGAAAAAAGCCTACAAAAAAGGCCCATGGGGAAAGAGGCCAAAGCAAGAAGCTGATAAAAGGTCCAAGGGTGATGGGCTTGAGGATGTCAAAGTTAAACATAATGAACTAGCCATTGGGTATTCAAACACAGTGACGGGTGCATGAACGTCAAATTTAATATAGTGAAATATCCCTTGGTTTTTAAAATGCCCGAGTCCCAACCAGAAAAGAGCTCAAGGAATGCAGTGACCTGCCAAAAGATAGCCTCGAGGGTTGAAGGAGTAGGAGACAAAGCAAGGAAGAAGACAAGGTGCAAAAAGAGACAAAGCAGTCCAAGTGGTGAGGAGAGGTGAGTTATTTGCCAGGAGGTCATCAAATGATGCAAATAGTAAATGGCATGGCCTACTTTCTCCATTTGGTATTTATGAGGGGAAAAACCATAGTCTATTTGTAGGAAAAGAGTAGTCTGTTTGGAGAAAAGAGGCGCGGCCATGTTTTCTTATTAATGTTGGGGTGCTAAAGTCAAAGTAGGAACTAACAATCAAATGGCTCCCTCTTCCCAAGGCTTAGAGTGCACATGGGCCATCTTACAAAAAGAGCACCAAAGTCTTTTCAAGAAAGCACCAAGTTCTCTTTCTCTTTCTATTTATTGTAAAAAATCTCTTTTGAAAAAGATCCATTCTCTCAGTCTTAAGGCAAAACTCTGCCCAAAAATCTCTCAGGCTTGTGAGGCAGAGCTCTGCCAGATTTTACCTTGAATCAGGACTTAGCATTTTTACCTCTATATAGACTTACAATTTAAAGTATATGTCTATGTTCTTATTTTGTGTTAAGTCATTGTCTTTCATGCTTTTCATAGATTGATTACAACATGTCTAGTGCATTTTGAAGTCTCCTTTTTGTAGGTCTACCAGAAGCATCTATAGCAAGAATATAGGTGCATGTGAATAGGCTACTCAAGTGTGTCACAGAGCACCTTTGGTAGTTCCTTCCTCCCTATATCTCTACAAACCCCTAACTCACTAAAATAGAAGAGTTTCCCATTTTAGATGAAGTGTATGGGTGCTTCTTCCTAGTGAAAAGTGTATGTTCAAGTTGAGTGGGTCAATCTTTTCTAGTGTATCACCTTTTCATTTTTTAGGCTTAGGTTCGATTTTCAGCATCTCTTTCTCTCTTTTCATCTCTCCCCCTTTTTACATTTTTTTATTAGTAGTAGGAGAAACTAGGGCCTACAAGATACATTAGAGGGAGCTAGCCCTTATCTAGAGACTCTCCCCTCCAGCTTCGCCAGTTCCACAAGTGAGAGGGGAGTTTCCATTGTTGCGTGTGGAAGGGTGGGAGCTAGGCACCCTACCCCCAGGTGCAATCCACTGTGTCAATAGTTTTTGGCACACCCAGTGGGACCAACTAGAACAAGTTGTGTCCAAAGAGTTGAAGAATTTTTGGTGTGTTCTTGAATTGACCAGCCTTTGAAGGCTTTTCTATCAACACCAATGGTGACTCTAACTTGAATCAGCTGGTTAAGTAGCTTGGTGCCATAAAGAAATCACTTTTTATATGTATAATTACTTTGCATAGAATAATGGGCCTTGTTTTACTTCATATTACCATGATCAAGCTCAAAACATTTATGCAATCCCCTCAAGTAGCTCTCCTAGGTGCTCTTCAACAAAAAGGAAAAATTCAAATTTTGAGATCTTTCACCCTAATGGCAAGCTCCTGACCTGGGAGGAAATAGTGGAATCATGGGGAAGGAAAGAGGAGAAGTAAGGTTTTGCTCAAAATATTAAAGAAGTCAAAGCTTCTCTTACCCATGATGATTCCTATGATCTCCAAGAAAGGTTGTCCCAAGAAGACATAGCCAGGAGAATTACAAAGTTGGAATCTAGAGAGAGATTCCTTAGCCAATGTGTGATGGATGGTTTAGACCCAATGGTACATTCCATGTCTAAACACACCCCATATACACACCCCCAAGAGATTTATTAGGCCACACCTGATATAAATGAAGTACTGACCAAATGGAAGGAGGAGAATCATTTGATTCTAGCTCAAGGACTGCCTCCTCTTCCACTTGTTTTTTTCACTTCACCCCTTCTCAAGGAGGAACCTATTTTGTAGGAGGCAAGTGAGGAGCAGGAGATCCAATCTATAGTTTCCCAATAGGATATCATGGATGTTAAAGAAGATGAAATCATCATGGAGGCTTCTTTTGAAGACACTATCAGTAATGGGGAAGACTCAGGTCATGCATACATGCAAATGTTCCAGCAGTATGAGGAGGAACTTAAGCATGGTGAGCTCTCTCCCCCTTTCTTTGATGAAATTATTTGTTTCTTCAATGAAGAGGATGACCATGCCAAGGATCTTGAATTTGAGGAAGACCAGATGGATGCCTTTGAACATCTAGAAACTCTGGTCTTTGAGGAGGAAAAGGAGAGGCTAGTCTCCCTTGAGGAAAGCCTTGAAGAAGAAAGGTTTTAACAAAGAGGTGATGTTCTATGGGATGAGTAATCAATTTGTGATTCCATTTCAAACATCATGATAGTCACCCTTATTTAAGAAGGCCATGAGGGATCAGAGGATGAGTTTGATAGGATCTCCAATGAAGTAGAAAGAAATGGGTCAAACCATGATGCATTGCAAAGGGATCATGCATAATAAAGGGCTTATAGTGATGAGCCAATAGCCATATATTTCTTGGTGAAATGCACCAGCATGAAGAGCCAACATTCAACAAGCTTCCAGGAAAAAGGAGAATATGTGTATGCTGGAAGCATGTTTGAATCTAATCCACTCGGATGTAGGCCAATCAAGGTGATAAGCACGAGGAGTAGGTCACCAAATCTCCTTTTTATTCAACCACTTATCTAGCACCATAAGTCTTCTTGCTAGGAAGGGGACTTAAGAAGTTTTCCCTTTGATCCATGAGGGAAGCAGATGTACCTAGTTAGTTGTATATAGTAGTTTGCTTTCAGTTTCTTTTCCTACTTTCTCTAAGTACAATTTACACAGGTAGTGTTTTTAGCCTTGTGTGTGTTTTCCTTTATGTGTGGGGTAAAGGCTCATGTTTGATTCTTGGATCTTTTGGGGTTTTTGCTAACCTTTCTTCAAAGTTGCATCTGAATCCATGCCCAATGGAATTAAAGGCAACTAGTCTCTAAGCATAGCAGGCATGCTTCCCCTTGGAGTCACCAATGTGTTGACCATTTTTTTCCCAACAGGCCAAAAAGTTTGGTCCCCCTTTTTTTATGCTATTCTGAGCTAGTACTTTTAATTTTACACGACTCTTGCAATTTCTACAGACTCTACAGGTTTTTTATGAACTCTACAGGTTTTCTACGGACTCTACAAGTTTTTACAGATTCTATAGGTCTATTTCTATACACTCTATAGGTTTTCTATGGACTTTCACAGTGACTTCTATGAACTCTACAGGTGTAGTATTTTGGCAGATGAAGAACTAGTTCAGAGAGTGCAAGGTTTTACAAAGCTTCTTCAAACTCTTGCCTAAAGAAATTCATAAGGAAAGGGAGCTAAAGTGGTTAAATGACATGATCTTTCAAAGAGTTAGTAGCTTTGAACCATTGAACCATTGAACTAGATCAACACCTTGGTTCATCACTTTGGTTCAACGCCTTGGTTCATTGTTTTGGTTCAACAACTTGGTTCAGTCAGCTTGGTTCAATGCCTTGGTTCATCGCAAAGTTTAATCAGCAAAGTTCATCATTTTAGTTTAATCAATTGGTTCAACACTTTGGTTTAATGCTTTAGTTCAATCAGTCAGTTCAATGGCTTTTGGCTCACTCAAAGGGTTCATCAGATGGTTTAATGAGCTTGGTTCAATGCTCGGTTCAAAGCTTGGTTCAACAATCATTTGAACCATTGAATTAGTTCAATGGATTGGTTCAATGGTTGGTTCAAAGGAGTAGTGCAATGAGAAAATTTCAAGTCTCTTGAAGGAAAAGTTCCCTTGCAGAGGGTAGTTCTGGGTTCAAGAGCCCTTGCAGAGGGCAGAGAGCACTTCAAAGAAGCCACAAGGAAAGAAAGCCACAAAGGTAAGATCTTTTCAAAAAAAATTTAAGGCAAAGAAATGAATTCTTTCAAAAAATTTGTCTGAAGGAATTCCTTTAGATAAAAAGTTTGAAGAGATTTAAGGAAACCGTAGGCCAAAAGCCTGAAAGGAAATTTCTGAAGGCAAAGTGACAAGGCAATTTTTGCAGACTTTTTGTCCACGAGAGAAGGCCCACGAGAAAAAGCCCATGAGGAAAAAAGTCCACACAAAAAGCCCATAGAAAAGGCCCATGGGGAAAGAGGCTAAAGCAAGAAGCCGACAAAAGTTCCAAGGGTGACGGGCCTGAGGATGTCGAAGTTAAACATGATGAACTAGCCGTTGGGTATTCAAATGTAGTGACAGGTGCACGAATGTCAAATTTAAGATGGTGAAGTATCTATTTAATTTTAAAATGCCCGAGTGCTAATGAAAAAAGAGCCCAAGGAATGTAGTGACCCACTAGAAGATAGCCCCGAGGGCTAAAGCTATAGAAGGAGACAAAGAAAGGAAGAAGACAAGGTGCAGAAAGAGACAAAATAGTCCTAGTGGTGAGGAAAGGTGAGTTATTTTCTAGGTGATCATCAAATGGCATAAATAGTAAACAACGTAGCTTGCTTTCTCCATTTTGCATTTATGAGGGGATAAACCATAGTTTGTTTACAAGAAATGAGTAGTTTGTTTGTAGAAAAGAGGTGCGGCCATGTTTTCTTATTAATTTTGGGGCACTAAAGTCAAAGTAGGAACTGACAATCAAATGGCTCCCTCTTCCCAAGGCTCAGAGTGCACATGGGCCAACTAATAAAAAGAGTGCCAAAGTCTTTTCTAGAAAGTGCCAAGTTCTCTTTCTCTTTCCATATATTATAAAAATTCTCATTTGAAAAAGATCCATTCTCTCAGCCTTAAGGCAAAACTCTGCCCAAAAATCTCTCAGGCTTGTAAGGTAGAGCTCTATCAAATTTTACCTTAAATCAGGACTTAGCATTTTTACCTCTATTTAGACTTACACTTTAAAGTATATGTCTGTGTTCTTATTTTGTGCTAATTCATTATATTTCATGCTTTTCACAGATCAATTATAGCATGTCTAGTGCATTATGAAGTCTCTTTTCTATAGGTCTGCCAGAAGCATCTACAGTAGGAATATAGGCACATGTGAATAGGTTGCCCAAGTGTGTCACAGAGCACCTTTGGTAGTTCCTTCCTCCCTGTATCTCTAAAACCTCTGACTCACTAAAATAGAAGAGTTTCCCATGTCAGATGAAGTGTATGGGTGCTTCTTCCTAGTGAAAAGTGTGTGTTCAGGCTAAGTGGCTCAACCTTTTTTGGTGTATCACCTTTTCATTTTTTAGGCTTAGGTTTTGTTTTCAGCATGGCTTAGGTTTTGTTTTTATCATCTCTCTCTCTCTCTCTCTCTCTCTCTCTCTCTCTCTCTCTCTCTCTCTCTCTCTCTCTCTCTCTCTCTCTCTCTCTCTCTCTCTCTCTCTCTCTTTCTCTCTCTCTCTCTCTCTCTCTTTTCATCCCCCCTTTTTACATTTGTTTGTTAGTAGTAGGAAAAACCAGGGCCGAAAAGATACATCAGAGGGAGCTAGCCCTTATCTAGAGACTCTCCCCTCCAAATTCACTGATCCCATAGGTGAGAGGGGATTGTTGCATGTGGAAGGGCGAAAGCTAGGCATCCTACCCCTGAGTGAAATCCACTATATCAATAGTAAGAGTGAGTTAAAATGTCAAAAAATCATGAAAGTGACAAGTGTCACCATTATGGGAGCCTAGTACATAGATATAATGACCTATAAGAAGAAGCAGGGACCCCAATACATAGATCTTAAAAGCCTTGATTAGCTACCAAGTGGTGCACATATGAAGCAGATCAAAATAGGGATTGATAAGTGTCAAGCACATAGGATTCAATGAGCTAAAAGAACTAAAATACAATGAACCACATTAACCAATACATAAGGATTGATGGTACGAGTCCTAAGTGGGATTTTTAAAGATCCTCAGCTTAATCAGGTGTTGACACATATCATATTTTAAAAGATAATAGGGCATTACAAGTTGAATTTGTAGATTTTTGGACACTTGAGCTATATCTATCAATAGACATTAGGTCTCATAGTTAAGATAGAATATGAACATGCATGTCTTAATCTGAATGGAAAATATAAAAGTGAAGATTTATATTCTATAAAAGGCATGGGCAAGCATGCAATTCATAGTTTATATTATTCATAGCTGATAGTAATGCCTCTAGTTCTAAAACATTGGTAAAGTGATTTTGGTCCTTCATGCATATGTTAGAGTTCCATTTGAAGGCAACTAATCTGAAAGATCAATAGGTTGTTTTCACAACTTATAAAATGAAGCATGTACAACTTTGGTAAAATGGTGGACATTTTGATGGTTTGCATGTTGTTTGACCTATAATTGTTAAAAATTGCCTATATTTTTATAGACATAGACAGGTTTCATAGCTTTGGAAAATGCTAATTTAGACCAATAACTATAAGTAGACTCTTATACAATTTTATCCCATAGTTAAAACTCATGTTCTAACTTTCACATTTAATGACCTTGCATAAATTTGGAGGATGAGGTGACCCCTTCCCCAAGTATATATAGATAATTTTATTCCAACTTGGATTTTTGTTAGATAATTTTTAATATAGGATCAACATCAATTTTGATCATCAAAAAATGTGTTTGTGTATTTATTTCCAATTTCTTTGCAATTAGCTATTACTTTCATTGGTTGTATGTTTCATTAATCTTTACTGTGAAAAATTTCTAAATGGATTCTTGATTATTTTGATTGATATACTAATTTATAGATGTACATCAACTAATTAAAGATTGGTAAATATATTGGTTAAGATAATTAGGTTCAAATTGATTCATATTTATGATTTTGCATGAGTGATTTTTTGGATTTAGGTTTCTATGTGTGTGCAATAGTTGCCTTGAACACTTCACTAGCATAAGCTATAATCTCTTGATTAAGGGCATGCAACAACTTCCATAAAAGGATAAACCTTTATCTAAGGCATGTGAATCTATTGCATTATTATTTCCTTATAATTCTTAGCTGTGTCTAACTATGTGTGTGAAATTGTTGCTAGTAATAGGTATAAGTTCTGAGAGCACTTATCCTTTTAGAAACCAGCTAGGGAAGTCATTCCTAAAAACCATAAAATCTTTCTTTTCTACCTTACCCTTCCCTCATTTTTATGTTTTTTTTGAGATATACCCACTCTAGATTATCAACTAGCCACCCATCCAACACACATATATATGCAAAAACCTTAATATAAACCAAACCTCCATCCAAAAACCTTATCAACAACCTACATGCCCTACCCACTATTCCATCAATAGGTTGTAACAAACTACATACCTACAACTCATGCACTGGAGTGGATTTTATCTCAATTGAGATCGTAAAATGTTAGAGGCTACCTCGTTAAGGCTATGGTGTGCATAAAACCTACATCAACACTTTTTTATCAAGAAAAGAGATAATATTTCATAATTATCTAATGTTAAACATCTCAAAGTGTTAATAAATAACCTCAACTAATACAATCAATGTTAATATGTTTCAAAGTAATCCTCCCGAATCTTAAATACAAGCCTCAAATTAAAAAAATCAAAACCTTACCTACCCACCCTTGATTTTCAATAACTTAGGAATTTTATATCTCCATATATATATATATATATATATATATATATATATATAGACACAACCACCATGGCACAATCTATACATTTTTTGTTGGTTCCAGACTGACATTAGTCATTCACATGAGACATGTCATGGACTCATGAAAAAATATTTTGATTCTTTATTAGGGTAAAAATTCAAAAATGAATATATCTCCATGGAATGCTATAAATAATACCAAAAAACCTCTAAAAATAGATCTAACCAATCTTTTAATTCCAACCATCTCATCAATCTAAACACAAAAATCAAAATTATAAAAATCCCCCTCAAAAATATAATCCAAATTCACAACATTGTAATGAATTTGACTGTAATATTGATGTTGACTCTGATCATAACCCTAATAAATATCGATATTCTAATTTGGTAAATATTAACTATCATCGTAAGCCCAGTCACAAAGATCTCATTGCTAAGCCTAAGAAGCCTTTATCTAACTAAGTGATTATTGAGGATACCACTACTACCTCTTACCATTATTTTACACCTAGTGATGAGTCTATCCACCACTGGAGTCTCAAAATTATAATCAAAATCCTTTTAATACTATAAATTATAAAACCAATATACCAAACCCTCCTAAGTATTATAATTATTCATACTAAAATTCATCATAATAAAACTTCATAGATGAGATTAACTCCATGTATTTTAAGATTAATTTAATGGATTTCATAATAACATCAACACATCATCATAAATTTATCATTTTAAAAATGTTATACATAGATAAATTCACATCTACAGAAATTTAATCATCTTCTCAATCATATGAAGGCCTTGCACCTATGGATTTCCATACCATTGATACCATCTCTTATCTTCCACATTATAAAAATCTCTCCTTACAAATTTTAAAGGATGACATGATAAATGATGAAGTCATTTTTTTATCCATTGACCCACCTCTATTTATCTGAATCATGATCAATAATGTCTAAATAAAAAAATTTAGGGTGGATTAAGGTTCACAAAACATTGTTACCTCTCTTTTATTGATCTAAAAAATAGGATTTCTAAAGATGACCTTAAGAAAAATAGACTTACAAGTTATGGATTTTACAAGGTTGAACAAAATATTCTTTATTTTATCTGGATCCCTCTCACTATTGGACCTAAAATAGTTTGCACCAATTTTATCTTCTTAGATCTTCCATTGTCTTATAATATCATGTTAGCTCATTCTTGGACTCATCACATGATAACTATCACTTTTAGTATCCAACACAAAAATTTTAATCATGTTGGTAAGATATAAAAATATGAATCTAATTACAACTCATGGGATCTCAAATTATCTAACATTAAGTCTTAATATTTCATTTTAACTATTTAATTTATTAATAGTCCTACTTTACCTAAGTTCATCAATAGGGGTCCCAATATGCAAGTCATTCTTGATAACTATAATAATTATAAAGCCAATGATATCTAAATAATCTATAATATTAATATATTACTTCCTTACATATTGTATTTCATTTATCCATCTCTTCTACCACAAGGTAGGACCCTTACCTTGCTTGAATACGATACTGAAATCGCACCTCCTTGCAATTGTAATGAATATTCCTATACATGATATGATTTTGAATACAAATTTATGTATCAAAGATTTTTGAGTGTCCCTTATTAATTTATCCAAATTTGTGTGTCTACTAAGGGTACCAAAAATGAGAACACTAAATAACCTATGCATGCATGTATTTTTTTCCTATATTATGACACTGATTATGTATTTTAATAAGCCCAATCAATTAGCTTATATTTACTACATTATTGGAATTCTCTTTTTATACTCCATGTTTTTAATCATGATGTTTATTTAATCCACCTTTTTCCTCATTTTTATTCATGTGATGAAGAGGATGAGTGAAAGAAATGTTATGTCTTTCCTAATAATGCACCCTTAGAAAACTATCCTTGGGTTATTTAACAAATTTACTTTTTTTCATATAAATATTAGTAAAAAAACACTTTATGATATCATTTTCATAAATTCCAATATTTTTGGCTACATTATATAACTTAATATAACTTAGGATCATTCAAATATTTTAGACTACATCGACCAACCTAATACCATTTAGAGTCATTTCATATTTTTTATTGTATCAATGAGATTGATATAATTAATAGAAATTATATTATTTCTAACTACATATACCAACCTAATATAATTAACATTATCATAAAATTTTCCAATTTAATTTTCCATCGTTTATACCATACCAACATATTTCAAGTATAACTATCTAATGGTACTGGCCAATACTTCAATAATTCTTGTACAATTTTACCACATGTTAACATTCCTCATGGTATCAGTGAATAATTATTAGGTGATGATATATTTAATACAAATACTTTATAATATTTAAAATTAGATTTTAAAAAACCTAATTAATGTCAATATAGTGATACATTCTTCTACTTTTAATCATGAGTGTATCAATCATCTATTCTTTATTTCAAAAAACTATATCAATTGTGTTGATATAACTCAGCCCATTCCTATGAAACCTAATTGTATCAACTAACCTGATATATTATATGCCAATCATAATATAACAAACTATATAAGCTATCTTGATACCATAACAAAATTATAAACACACTTCAAAGGTCTATAAATTATCTTAGACACCAAAAATATTGTTGTGGGATAGGTCCACTTAAATTTTGATAGAAAATGTAATAAGATACTAGACTTTGAGGTTTAAATTAAGTATTATGTTCCATTACCTAACTATACTAGTGAAGATAAAATCTTATAACTTGTTCATAAAAAAGAGTTTCAACATCCAATCCAACATCACCAGTTTTGCTACTTTGAGAAAACTTCTCCTTGTTTTTATAACTTCATTTCTAGTATTTATCCTAAGCTCAATACCATTTATAAACTTTATCCCAAACCATATCAATTCCAAAATTTAAATTTAATGCTCATTGATAAAACTATGGAAGTAACTTAGAATTCCCCATAGATCTTTGACCTATCCTCATTTCTAAAAATATCTACATTGAAGAGATGACAACTTCAATATCATTATTGATATATTTAATGATATTTTTATATGGTCTTATGAGGACATGGTAGGTATTGACCTAAAATATTTTTCCATAATTGTTTTGCTTATCTTAATGGGAAACCTATTCTCCATAAATAATGTAAATGACCTCCTAAATATTATAAGCTTTATTGGAAGTAAATCATAAACTCCTAAATGTTAATCTTATCAACCCACATATTACTTTCAGTGGGTCTCTAACATAGTATTCATTCATAATAAATTATTATGATCATTAAAATTTGTATTGAATTTTTTAATCTCAACTTAGAACACCCTAAGGACACTTTTACCCTACCTTCCACAAATGACATTATTTATTATACAACTAGCTATGAGATGTTATGTATATACACATTATATTTTTCACATTGTCATTTATTGATTCTTTATTTTGTAGTGACTTATCAAACATAGGTATCTCAAAGTGGACATATTTATTAGTGTAATAGTAAAGGTGTGGGATGGTTTGTGGTATTTACAATAGATGTTATTATTCCATACACCATTCCTACTATCAATCTAACTTATTTAGATTGTCTTTCCATTTACCTCTTTCATTTTATCTTTATTCATTTGTGCTAGATTCCTTTATATCATATGACATTAACATGTTCGATACTAGCTATTTAGTGTATTATACCCTTATTATACTATATTGGTTAGCTTGATGAAATTATGAATCTATCTTTTGACATCTACACTATATCTACCATCATAATATAATTATATAATATCAGCCTAGATGATATAATTTTATGTCAACTAAATTATTTTAACTATGTTGATTGGGATAATACCATCAAATTTGATTTTAGGGTTGGTTTTAGATATGTACCAAAGGAATATATAGTAGGTAAATCAAGAATAAAGTATTATATCGATCTATCCAATATAGCTAGATTAATAGAAAATTGCACTAGGTTAATTGATACAGTGGCAAACACGTGGGAATATATTGGGTTGGTTAATACAATGCCAAATTTAAGGGACTATATTGGGTGAGATAATATAGTTGTATACAAAATTAATTATATAATTTGGCTTATATAGTTTGAACAATAGTTAAGGGTCTCACTAGAATGTATGATAATGGTAAAGATAATGTTCATAAGTAAAAGGAAAAAATAAATATAATCTAACCATTCATGGGAAAATATTCACATTGGCTTTAGTGAAATTTATGTGCAGGATAGTATGAACACTATAGAAATATTCATTCTCTCTTTAAACTAGGAAATAAACAAGAGATCATAATTTAGAGCCTTTATGTGCTTGAATGGCATAGATAAAATACTTAATGTCAAGGTTATATATTTCAAAAAATTATGCTTAGTATATGGCATATGGTTATAACTATATCCAAAGATAAATCAATGATATAGAAATGGTAACAAATGGGTATCAATAATATAATAGGAACATTACATTTAAGGAATTGAAAAATAAGAGAAACTTATATCCAAGATAACAAATACCACTAAAATAATAAGACAAGATAATAAATAAGTATAGTCTATACAACTAAAAATGGTAATAACAAGCCTAAGAGACCTATAATATACTATCTTATTCAATATAATGATAAACTAGTCAAGGAAAATAACATCCATGGGGAGAATTTGGTAGGAGGAACAGATCCAGGAGGAACAGTAGAAGAAGGAGGGAAATGTGGAGGGTCAGGATTTCTAACTGATGCAGACACAATAGGGACGCTAGTTGTTCCTATGCTCTTTAGTGGGGCCAGAGATCATCCACTGAAAAAAGCAACAGAGCAATCCATGGAGATAGCGAAAGACAAAATAGCTTTAAACACAGAAAAGAATCTTGAAAGGTAGAAAGGGACCCACGAACAAAGGACCTGGTCGTCGTTGTTTGGGAAAAAACCGACTGGAAAATCCATCTTTCCTCCGGTGACTTCAAAATCTTGCTGGGAGAAAGGTGAGTTCCAAATTTTCATCCCTGATCCCTTACTTGATTTTTTGGTTTCCTCAATGGACCTCACCCTAGTAGGGAAATTTCAAGGAGCAAGACCAAATATAGACTCACTCAGGTCCATGATCAAAAAGAGATGGGCTATACGAGGAGAAGTTGACATAGCACCTATGGTGAATGGTTTTTTCTTCTTCATCTGTAACTGTGAAGAAGATCAGAATATGATCTTGAGTGAAGGACCTTGGTCCTTTGGAAAAAGTATCCTTACTATAAAGAAATGGGAACCAGATATGGATTTTTCTGAGTCTTTTTTCTCAACAACCCCTGTTTGGGCTAGGCTACCAGGGCTACCTTTAGAATTCTAGCATGAGGACATCTTCAAAGGAATAGCTAGCTCTTTTGGTGAATTAGTGGCGGTAGATAAAGCCACGGCTTCAAGAACCAAACTCCAAAGTGCCAGAATCTATGTTAAAGTGGCGGATCTAAACATCCTCCCCAAAAAAGTGGACCTTATCTCCAAACTTGGGAAGAAAACCCAAGAGATTGTTTTTGAAGACTTGCCAAATTCTTGTTTTGTGTGCAAGAAGCAGGGACATTGGACCAAGAAATGTCCCAATAGGGGAAGAGCCATTCCAAAAAACTTTCAGGAAGGAAAAAATATCAAGATCCAACAAAAAAAAATATGGAAGGTCAAAGAAGACTATCGAAAGATAAGGAAGCCTAAAGAGGCCATAGTTGACAAAGACACAGATAAGGGTATATCTACGGCTCTAGTAGAAGGAGACGACCTTAATACATTAGGAATATCAGATCCCCTTGTAAAGATTTATAATGTCCTTATGGAAGGAAAAGAGAAGGGAACAGAGGATAATGTATCAGATCTTCAAACTGAAGATGAGGTGATTGCCTCTACTCAGAAATCTCAAAGCTTAGAAATCCAAGATTCAAAGATGTATGAAAAAGAGGAATTAGAAGGAGAAGTAGATCCTGAAAGAAGAAACATTATAGAAGAAGTAGAGGATGAATTGAGTGAAGGTCAGCCTGGGGAAAAGAAGGAGGAACCAAAGGTTGAAATTACGACTCCAGCTAAAGAGGTCCTCGAGGCAGAAGAAAAGGATGAAGAAGGTAAAAAACCTAAAAACCAAAAGATTAAAGGAGAGATAAAGAATATGTCTAATCACATCATGACAAGAAATGGTGGAGCGAAAGCTAATAGTTCTCTAAAGAGTAAAGGAGGAAAAGAATCTAGAAAACAAGCCAAATTAAAATCGGATGTAGGTTCTTCAGAAAAAATTGGGAAAAAATCTGCTAAGCAGAACAGAGAATTGGAAAGCAAGGTCAACATAGCAGATGGAAAGCAGAAAACATTGGGGCAATATATGAATAGTAATAAAAAGAAATGAAGATTCTTAGTTGGAATATAAGGGGTCTAAACAGTCGTCCTAAAATAGACCTTGTTAGGAATTTTGTAAGAGAACAAAAGCCAGACTTCCTTCTGCTTCAAGAAACAAAAATGAGTAAGGAGAAAGCTGAACAAATCAAAGACTTTAAAAATTACACCCTTAAAGCTAGTAGTTCTGAAGGAGATTCAGGAGGTACTGCGATTTTATGGAAAAAAGATCTTTTTGCTGGATCAATTTTGATGGAAAGTAAAAATTTTCTGGTGGCTAAATTAATTAATGTAGACCAAAAGGATAGTTGGTATGTAGTTAATATTTACACTCCTAATATCAAGAATGAAAGGAAAAAGGTTTGGGAAACTCTCTCAAAGCTCAGAAGGAAAGATCACTGTGGGCATTGGATAATAATGGGAGACTTTAATGTCCCTCTTTATGACTATGAGAAAATGGGTGGTAATACAATTCAAATGGAAGGGAGAATTGACCTTATGGAGTTTATCAGCAATGAAGGCTTAATGGATATGGATTTGTAAGGAATTCAGTACACCTGGAGTAATAAGAGACTGAATAAGGAATGCATACAGGCCAGGCTTGACAGGGCTCTCATATCCCCAAACTGGATGAAAGACTATAATTGCAAGTTGGAAGCATACCATAGAATTGGCTCAGATCACTTCCCTTTAATATTCTTAGCAGACAAACTAAACCAAAAAAAGAATCATCCTTTCAGATTTGAAAAGATGTGGCTACAGCATCCACAGTTTGAAGACAAAATAAAAGAGTGGTGGAATATCTCTATAGAGGGATCTGCTCTCTTTCGAGTTGTTTCCAAACTCAAAAATGTTAAAAAGAAAGTCAAGAAACGGAACAAGGACTGTTTTGGAAATATTTTCATGGAAAAGAAGATCATCAAGGAGAATATTAGTAGAATATAGGGAAAAATTCAGAAAAATGGATATACTGTGGAATCCCAAAGAGAAGAAAGTGAACACTTGGCACAGTATCAAGACATAATAACTAAGGAGGAAATTTATTGGAGACAAAGATCTAGGGTGCAATGGTTGAAAGATGGAGATAAAAATACAAAGTTCTTCCACCTCTCTACCTTGAAACATAGAGCGAAAACACATATTCATCATCTAAAAAAAGGAGCTCAAAAGATAACAGAGGATAAGGAAATTAAGGAGGAAATGATTTCATTTTTCTCTTCCCTGATGAAGACTGATAGAAACATTGACTTGAAAAGTCAGGCTGATATTCTCCGAGTGATTCCTCCGTTGATCACGAAGGAGCAGAATAATATGTTATGTTCTATACCTAAGGAGGAGGAAATTTTTAAAGCTGTAAGATCTCTTGGAGGAGAAAAAGCTCCGGGACCAGATGGTTTCCCCATGTTCTTTTTTCAAAAGTTCTGGAAATTCATAGGATTGGATGTTAGTAACGCGATGAAGGAGTTTTTTGGAGCTAAATAGATGCTGAAGGAAATAAATGCCACTTTTCTTTGCCTTATCCCTAAGAAAGCAGGTGTGGATAGTCCTGATCAGTTCAGGATGATTAGTCTATGCAACTCCCTCTATAAAATCATCTCTAAAGTACTAACGACCAGACTAATCCTTGTGATCCCCTCAATCATTGCTGAGCAGCAAAATGGTTTCATCCCTAGCAGACAAATCCTCAATTCAGTTATAATGGTGCATGAGAATATTCATTCACTACTCAAATCCAACACTGAGGGGTTCTTGATGAAAGTGGATATAGCTAAAGCATACGACAGGGTGGATTGGTTTTTCCTTTCTAAAAGCCTTATTGCTTTTGGATTTGAAAAAAGAGTGGTTGATTTAATCAAACAGTTGATATCAACAACTTCTATAGCTGTGTTGGTTAATGGGACCTCATCTCATTTGTTCAAACCATCTAGGGGATTAAGATAAGGGGATCATATATCCCCTGTCCTGTTCATCATCATGGCAGATATCATGGGTCGTTACCTTGGGGACTTGGTTCAAAGAAGACAATACAAAGGTCTAAGACCCTCTTCGCATCATCTAATTTGCTCTCATGGGCAATTTGTGGACGATACTATTTTTATGGGTCAGTCTGAAGTCACTGAAGTAAGAACTCTTAAGGAAGCCATTAATCTGTATACCTCTGCTTCCAGACAACTGATTAATTGGAATAAAAGTGTTGTTTTCTTAATAACACCCCTGTTTACAGACATAACAAAATTGCTAGAATTCTTGATTGTTCTATAGGATCTTTTCCCTCCACATACCTTGGTCTCCCTTTTGGATTGAAAGCCCCCAAAGCTTTTTGGGAAGGTCTTATTAATAAATTTAGTAAGAAGTTAGCGGGATGGAAAGGCTGTCTTCTTAGTCAAGGAGGAAAGTTAACTCTCCTCAAAGCTAGTCTTCAAAGTATACCTACGTATGCATTGAGTCTCTTCAAAATCCCCTCCAAATTTGTTGAAGCAATTGCAAAAATCCAAAGAAACTTTCTTTGGTCTGGATCTGAAGAGAAAAGGAGAATGCCACTTATAGCATGGGATAACATATGCAAACCAATTAAGGATGGTGGACTTGGAATAAGGAAAATAAGAAGTATGAACACTACCCTTCTAGCTAAACATGGGTGGAGGGTTTTTCAGGAAAGCAATGAATGGAGTAAAATTTGGATGCATAAGTACTTATTTAAGGCACAGTCAATCCATGATTTCTTTTCCACTCCAGATATTTCTCATCCGTCTGCTATTTGGGGGGCAGTCCAGGGAACAAAATATGTTCTTGAAGAAGGAAGTGCATGGAAAGTTGATAATGGTAAAAAGGTGAAATTTTGGGAAGATACCTGGGTAAGAGATAAACCTTTATAGGAAGAAATCCAAGATAAAGATGTTATAGAAAGATGTAAAAAAAGAGTGGGCACTATGGTTAATCATTATTGGCAGAACAACACTTGGGTAAACCTCACTGACTATGATCAAGATCTCAAGGATATTCAACTATCCCTAAATGCTATATCCCTAAATCCTAACCAAGAAGATAAAATTGTTTGGTATCAGGAGCCAAGTGGACAGTTTAAAGTCTCTTCCCTCTTCATCTCTAAGGGAAATGGCAGAAAACCGATTTGGACTAGAGCATGGATCAAGGGGCTCATCCCTAAAATCAAGTTCTTTTCCTGGACCCTCCTCCAAAACAAAATTTTGACCCTGGATAATTTACAGAAACGTGGAATCAATATTGTTAACAGGTGTATTCTGTGTAAGAGAGACCTTGAAGATAGAGATCATCTATTTGTGAATTGTTCCTTCACTCAGCTTGTTTGGAAGGAGGTTCTCAATATGTGGGGTATTACCTGGGTTCATCAAAAAAATGTTGAACTTTCTCTTAAAAGTTGGTATTTCCCTTCAAATAATCCTGAAGTTATCTTTTTATGGAAAATTACTCTTCCCCATATCTGGTGGGGAATATGGAAGGAAAGAAATAACTGAATATTCAAAAACAAAGAGCTCCCTGGATGGGTGGTTGGCCAGAACATCATTAGAGCTCTAAAGGAAAATTTTTCTTCTCAAAAAAATCCAAGCTCTAATCTAAATGTGGATAATCCCCTGAGGAAGGACATTACTCTCGGTAAACATTATAACCCCAGATCAGATGTGACTTGGATTAGTTCGCCTCAAGAATGGATTAAAGGTAATTTTGACGGTGTAACAAAAGGGAACCTGGGTAAGGCTGGTTACTGTGGTGTTCTGAGAAACCATGTGGGAATGGTTATTGATGCTATTGCAATTCCCATAGGTATATCAAACTACCATATTACTGAAGCTACAGCTGCTCTTCAGACCCTTAAATTAGCTGTGGATTCAGGATATTCTAAAGTGTGGCTCGAAGGGGATTCATTGAATGTTATTAATATCCTTAATAACAAGAATTCAGTGTCTTGGACCATAGAGGACAAGGTTAAAGAGATGAAAATTCTTTTGAAGAAATTCAAAGAAGTAAAAATCACCCATACCTACCGTGAAGCCAATGGTGTCGCAAATTGGCTTGCAAATTGTGCCGTCCGGGAGGGGCAGAAAGTGAGGTGGGATGAAACCTTAGAAAGGAACGTGGACTTCAAGGCGATCATTCTTCTGGATGCCACACATGCGAAGGAAGGAAGGATTGGAGCATATCAAAATCTTAATGAGTAGGAGGAGTGGCAGCATGGGGAAAGAAACCCAATTATCAAAAAGCAAGGCCCTTAAGAGGGAGAAGTGGACCCTGAAATGCCATAAACAAATTTGACGTCCAAATCATTTTGATAGCAACAGGAACTAGGGTAACATCAATAGCAAATGGGATTCTAAGAAAATGAGCATGGCGTGGGAAAGAAAGGGTGAACCCTGTAAATAGGAACCCAAGAGTTGTGCAGACTGGAGAGAGAAACACCAAGTATGGAGAATCTTGTAGAAAGGAAATGTCACGAACTACATGGAAAGGCTTCACGGTTCTAAGCCGCACATCACAACGGCCTTCTTTAAAAACTGGTCTGACGACAGGGTCACCCTGCATGGCGTTACTGTCAATTTAATTGAGGATTTTCTTGCCGAGGTTACAGGGTTGTCTATGGAAGGAATCAAATTTTCAAAGCAAACCAGCATATCGAATGAAGCATTCTGCAAATTCCCCAAAACGGATGAGGAGGAGCATAAAATAGTAAAAAATGGGGATTTATATGATTTGGACCAGATAAAAGGGATTTGGAGGGACGTCCTAAGCTGTATCAGGGAATATTTCATCCTGGATGGTAGAAGTAAACGAGTGCATAAGTTCCACTTCGTCTTCCTCAACCACTTTAGGCATAAGGTAAGAATATCTTTTCCTTTCTACCTTCGCTACTCCCTGATTCAAAGCCTTTATTCTCATAAGAAGAAAGACTTGCGCCCTATTCTTCATGAAGGTCTTATTCTGCTCATTGAAGGCTTTTGCAAGAATAGGGCATTGGTAAAGAACCCCAAATAGGGGAAAAACAAGTTGACAGGAAATAAAAAGGATGAAAATGAAAGCAGAAGAGGAAATATTAAGACCCCTAATCCCAATACATAGAATGCAGTAGGAGATAGGGGCTGGGAGAGAATTGGTGAACCCATGGAGGAAAAATGGGTGGAAGAAGATGGAACAGAGAGCTGGGAAACCAACTCTAGTAACGATTAAGAAGGACCTGAGGATATGGAAAAAGATAAAGTCAATACTGAGGAGGACTCTATTTTCAGAACAGAAGAGAAGGAGGAAGACCAGAAAGATGAGGAGGATGACACTGTCCAGGAAGATTCTGGTGAGGACCCAATGTCAAAGAATGAAAAGGAAATCCCAGTCCAGGAAAATATCCAAAACATGGAGATAGAAATTGAAGAAGGATTCAATGAGAGGGAATTAAAGAGCCAAGAAGACTTCTTTGAAGAAGCTAGAAATAGCCCAAACGAAAAGGCTGAGGACTGGAAAGGGAAGAAACAGAATGAAGAAAAACACACCCCTTTGATTTGGGTTAACAGTAAAGCTGAGTGTTCTTCCCAATTAGATGCCTGGCTGTGTAGGGAGACCATTGATCTAAAGAAAAAAGTGGAAACATTGGAAGAATCAATGAAAGCTACTTGGAACAAAGTAAATGACATGGAGAATCAGTTAAGCTAGATCCCTGTGAAGCTAAAAGTTTATGAAAACAACCTCCAGGAGCTTATAAAGGAAAATAGAAAGAAAATGGATGAAGTAACATCCAAATTTTGTGCAGCTTCTATCAATATTGGGAAACGTGCCAATGAGGAGACAAAAGTAATAGAGGGCCCCTGCAAGAGGACAAGGCAAAGTTCCAGAAAGAAAGACACACAAAAAGGAGACTTGCTGGAGGCTGCCACCCGGGAAATTGCATTGAAAGAAAAAGAAGCCATGAAGTTGATCTTGGAACTGGATGAATAATCCAGTCTTTTTTCGGTTAAGAAACTGGTACTGATCTCTGGTTTTATTTTGCTAGTTTTCAGTTAGTTGTTCTTTCAGACTTTTGTTCTTTGGGTCCTGTTTGGCTGTATATCAATGGTTTCAGGACCATTCTTTTTCTATTTTTACTACTTCTATGTAGTGTTTTAAGGCGTTGCCTGTGGACTTAGTTTGCTCTTTTTTTTTCTTTGTTAAAGGGTTTCGGGGCCCCTTCAAAACCTGCTTTAACCTCTAATCTAAAACATCCATGTTAATTTAATAAAAAAAAAGATCTATATACTAAGTAGAAAAATAAAAGAGAATAAGGATATATATAGTTAACTTTAGATTAACTTGTCACATGTCAATCTCACCCTTGGCCTTAGTGGATCTTTTCAAAATATATTTGAAAATGAAGAGCTAAAATTTCAATAAAAAGACCTATATGTCCTTAGTTTGGGACTCCAAATACTATGGGGTGCATCCTATATTTGCATGTTAGGATGACTAATATAAAAATCTTATTTCTTTGTAGATACTAGGATACAAAAAATATATCATAACATAAATATTATATATACTTATATGGTATAACACTAGGTATTAGGTTAAAAATAGATCAAGTAGAGGGTAATCTAAACTAAATGTCATTGGTATAGGGTTCCAAACCTTGTGCTTAAGATATGGGGTATGGTTATAAGTATTCAAAAGTAATTTAATCATGTAGAAATAGTAATACAATTATATCAAGTATATAATAAGGAAACCTCATAAAATAAATGACAAACAAGGGAAACCTAAATCCAAGATATAAACACTAAAATAAAATATATATAAATATGAAGATCCCTGTGAGGATCATAATTATGTCAAATTTTAAACTTATATCATTGGTGAATATCCCCATGAGAATATTCCCCTCTATAACTCTAATGACCCTTATTATTGGGATAAAGACCCTAATGTTTATCTATATGGTTCTCTAATTTATAATGATGAAAGTGAATACCTTAACATAAAAGTGGATCTACTCATTAATGATCAATCTTATGATTTTAGCATGTTTAAAAAAAATCAAGAAATGTTGGTTATGGTTTTTTATGTCTATCAACCTTCTACCCTACCCTTGGAAAGACTTAGGATAATGATCCATCAAATCTCCACTCATATTTAACCAAATTTTATAAAATCATTAGATTATGAATAAAATATAATTAAAATTTCTAACACATTACACATTATAGGTGATTCTAATATTCAAGCCTATGTGAACATTCAATTCATTCCAATAATATTAGTTATCTTAACACCATTCAATTAAAACCATATTTAGTCAACTACGTTAGCCATGACATAGAGTGTGCTAATGTGGTTATTTTCCCAATTGTAAACTATATCATCCATGACTTATAATGTGCCAATACAGTTATTTTCCCTTTAGTAAACCACATCAGACATGATCAAGAATGTGTCGATACATTTCTTTTTCCTATTATCAAATGCATTAGCCATGACATAGAATATTTTATATAGATATTTAACCTACCATTTACTAAACTAACACCACCCAAAATGTTTCTATATGGTTCCCTTTTATCCATACAATTAGATAATCCATGATATATAATGTGTTAATACAATTACCTCTCTTTCACTTAACTACACCAACCATGACCCATAACGTGTTGATATAGTTCAATTTCATTTACTAGACTACATCAAGATATATAATAGAACTAATTTTAGTCTTATGTAATCATCATATTATATCAACATGTATGATATGGTTGATTTTAGTCCTATTATATTAGTGTATTATATCAACTTAGTCGATATAGTTCCTTGTTGTCTCATTTCATCATATTTTATTAACTTGGTAGATAGAGTCAATTACCATCCTATTTTATAAAAATATTTATTTTTGGATAAAATAGTCAATTTTCATCATATTTATCTAGACTATATTGGATAGGTCAATACTATACATTGAAAATTTCTATCACCTCTCTAATATCCTAAATTTGTTATACATGCCACATTTTTTGTTGTAATGTATATTTATGCATATTTTGACCTCATTCCTATGCCTATTAATCTTGTGGTTAACTCTAATACACATTCATCCCACATGTTGGTACATACTATGATGCCCATCCTCTTATTATTACACATGTTGATGAATATTTCAATGCCCATCCTTTTCTTATTACACATATTGGATCACCTTATGTTGCCTATAATTCAACCTTTGTGGAATTTTTTGATGCCTATCCATATTATTATACATTATTTTATGAAATCTTATGATGCCCATCCTCATTACCTTTGATTTTTTATTTTTCATCCATACCATGAGGCAAAAATAAATAACCTACATATCTTAGAACAAAACAAATTCAACTTCAAGAAAATTTCTATGACACATATGGTTGCATTTCACATGATTTTCTTCAATATATTAATTAACATAGGTTTTTTTTTTTTATCACATTTATTTAATATTTTAAAATTTCATTTACTTTCCCCCTCATTTTGAATGTCTATTCACTCTCCCCCTATTTTGGGATGATTTACTTTATCCATTTTTTTCTTTTTAATTCTTTGGTATTTTTTATTTTGACCTTAGATTCCACTGTGGTCATTTTTATGACATGGGATTACACCCTTATGAAGGATTTATTCAAGATCCCTCACTCCCAGTCATAAAATTGGAACAACCCCAAGTTATGGGTATTGTATGATAGGGTTCAACCTATGGAAAAGGTTGGCTTCCTTTTGATGGATAACCTAAACTAATGATAATACTATGAAAAGGGTTAGAAAGGGGGGAATAGGGCTCCCAAGAAAGATAATAAGGTGATGAACCAAATTTAAATGAGACACTCATATGCTTTAACCCATAATAGATCAACATAATATAATGTTTGTTCACACAATCTCATAACCCAACTAATTGCATAAGTATTTCATGAACTAGGCTCATGCAATAAATGAATCATAGAGGAATTCTAAGACTCACACTAAGCATTCATAAATTTAAAAAGAAAACAAATCTATACCTACAATTTAACTTTAAATACCTTTAAAAAAGTTAAGTAGAAGGACAATGGCCTAGAAAGAATTTCATTCACAAGATCATCATGCACAAGCTTACTAAAACACTAGTCAAAGGCAAGAGATAGGTAAAAATCATCTTATTTCATCAAAATATAGTTATTACAAATTTTTATAGGGTTTATCCTAGTCAAATGAGAGTCTCCTTGATACTCAAATATCTCTAACTAATATCTAATAATTGAGAACCTTTTGCCAATATGAAAGAATGGGAAATATAAGGGATAGGATAAGAGAGAGAGGGGGGGACCATGCAGTCAAAGATCCATAAATGAGATATCACTATTGTTTAATGAATGTTCACCAAAATTTTATCCAATAAAGACTAATCCATCATATAAAAATCAAATTTTACTTGTCCTAATAGCTTTTGAATACTTTCATTTGTTCAGAAACATACTAGAAGACGAGATTTTTTAGGGTGATTAGTCATGCTCCTAATAAGAGTAAAAACCTTAAAGCCTCCTAAAAGTATATTAAATTTTCAAACTACCCTTGTTAAAAACTAGGTCTCCTTTTTATAAATCCATGCCACCTTCCGCTTGGCTTTATTATAAGGACAAAATCCTCATATATTTTGATTTGATAGATCCATTACTATATCTACTTTGAGAGGCTTTAGGTACTTGCTTGTCAAAGCTATGACTATGTTGATAGATGAGACATTTATCAATAATCACATATCTCCCCTACTTCAAAATCTAAGCATAGGTCTTACTATAGACTAAAAACCAATCCATTTATTAGTTTTCTTATAGTTATCATGTCAATGAAAACCTACAGGCTCTATAGCCTTTTTCATGAACTATATTAGGTTTAAACAAACCTATTCTACATTTGGATTTTGTGGGAGTTGGGAATTTACTACATATGTATAGGTCTTCTTTAAAGAGTAGTGAAAATAGTAGTAAAACAATACTACAAACTTAAAAAATGGAACCAATATGTTCTAAATATTCAAACTAGAGGTCAAGATTGAGATTTAATAGTGAAAAATTCCATTTTTAAATATTTATTTTAGTTTAACTTGAGTCACATTCAATATCCATTTGAATTTTCCTAGATTTGAATTCTAATATTGGCCATTGATCTTGATCTATGCTTCTCAAATTATGCCATTTATCAACTCCTCATTCACTTGTGGGCCCTACAGTTAGTTATTTCCAATTCCTACACTTGCACCACATGGTGGCCTCATGTTCATCCTTAGGAACAATGACTCTTTGACCTTATATGTACTATCAATCTTATTTTTCATAGTTTGGAAGTTCACTATTGATTTATTTTGTAGTTATTACAGTCATGACACTTGGTAGACCCTTATTTATTTTTAGTATTCATTAACTTTAATACCTCTCGCTCACCGTTAATCCACTTTTATATGATTAAATGTGCTCCATTGATCTACTTAGACCCACTGACCTTGGTATTTGGATACATGCCATGAGATACAATTTGATTTTTCATAATCTCAACATTTGTCAATTTCACATTCATCATTAAGAAAATTTGAATCCAAACAACTACTTATCATGACTTAAACTTGATGTCTCCATACACATTTCAATCTGTAAGTTCAAATTGGAAGGCTTGTATGTTGAGATAAATAACTCTTCAAGACACCTAATTTTTAGGGGGTGATCTTGGAAATAAATACATCATTTTCATGTGATCATTTAGCCTAAAAATATTCCTAAGCATATGTATAAAAATCACAACTAGACTAATTTGTTCATTCCCATATGATGTGCTGAGATGGTCTGGTTCTTCTAGACTTACTCTCATCATTTTTTGATATATCAAAGATTTGAATAACCTTTGGCTATTTGTGAAAACTTACTCCATATACCCTAAATTCCATGAACACCATGGAAACCTATTGGATCCATTCTCTTGAAATTATAGACCTACTTCCAAGCCATTTGATCATTTACTCCATTAAGAACTCTACTTAGCTTCTCAGTCTACATCAAGACTTCAAAAACATTGATACATATAGGTAAATTTATATATGTAGGCCAAAATTGGCTAACATTTTTGATAACATCTTAGGATTGCACACTAGCTATGCAAAGACTAGTAGCCTTAAACTATCCATTGGGCATGGAGTCTCAAGTATTTTATTTTAGCTAATCATGAAAATGATACATGTTTTCCCCTCTCTAAAAAAAACTTCCTCTTAAATAAACAAGGACCAAAAGAAAAAAAAAATGTCCCCAAATAACTTATTGAAGGGAAACACAAAATTGAAAGAAATGTGCTCAAATCACTTCGAGGAAAACATTAAATCTACTCTAATATATAAATTAATATAACAATGGTTTCAAACTCTATTAATGACAATGATTTATATAGATGACATTGACTAGGATGGGTAATACCTCTCCATCCAACTAGGCAAGCTAAAAAAAATATGTTGTTTGTATGCATGGATCAAATAAAGACCACTCAAGAAGATTTCAAACTTGGTATGGTTACCTATATTGGCCTTATTTGAGTCCAATTTGAGGACTAGGCACCCTTATTTAAAGTCCCTTGATATGGATCTCTTATCAAAATCTTTCGTTACCTGAGCTTGATGTGACTCCAATGTATTTATTACAAGGTGTACAATTTCTTCAAGCTCCATGAGCTTTGTCATCCTCATGCTCATAGGCTCACTCTCCTTCACTTTTAGTTGATGGGATAACTCCAAGGTAAGTAGTTCAAGATAAATGGTCAATTTGGCTTCCCTTCCATATATAAGAACATATGGTGAGTTTTTAATGACAACTTTGGGAGTCACTCTATCAACTCATAAGGCTATCCTTAACATTATGTGCCACACTCTTAGGTTTTCCTCCATAGTTATCTTGATAATCATTATAAATTTCTTATTTTCAGGCATTGCAAGTCCATTACCTTAGGGATAGTAATTGGAGGATGTGCTAAGGTAGATACCCAACTGAAGTTCTGATTCAATTATTCTCATGCCAAAAAATGCTAAGGCATTACCTAAAATAATTATGGCTAATACACTAAACATGGTTACTATTCTATTATAGAATTCCAACATTTCTATTTCATTTTATTATCTTAAATAAATTTCTTCTAACTACCTAGTGAAGTAGTCAATAGTAGTGAGAATCCATTTGTGTCTTATATTAGAAGGTAAATTGATCATTCCTATGAAGTCTAGACCCTACTGCATGAAGCAATATTCCACTTGGATTAGGTTGAGAGGAAGGGATGCCAATCTTTGTTATCCTACAAATATAAAACATTTTTTTACATTTATTGACCCATGCATAGGCATCTATGAAAATGTTGGGCCAGTAATAACCAGTTTTCATCACTTTTATTGTTGTTGTCCTCAAAGTAAAATGGTATCTTATAGGTCCATCATGGAATTCCTCTGAAATATTTGTTACTTGATCACCATATGTGCACCTTATAATTACTCCATTGAGGTCCCTTCTTAATAAAATCCCATTAATCAATGCATAAGGTATGGATTGAAGTCTAAAATACCTTATCTTTTCTCTATCCATTCATTGAGGTCACTCACATGTTACCAAGAAATGGGTCATATCTTGGAGCTAGTTGGTGTGAGGTGTAGGTGTACCTACTTGTGAGTTATCTTATGTTATGAGGATAACTTATTTATCTTCATGGAGATCCTTAACCATTTGCTCACATAAACCTTTGCCTCTCACTAGCTTAGTTACCTTGATCTCTACATCATACTCCATGAATTTGGTAATCCATCTAGACCTTTTTTCATTAAAATCCTTGTTGAGAAGAAAGTCCCTCACTTTAGGATGAGACACCATTAGATAAATTATACTATTAGAGAGCATTGGTTTGAATGTTTTGAGGCTTCTCAAAGCTAAAAAAACTTGATTTTTCTATAGAAGTATATCTTACCTCATATCCTTCAAGCCCATGACTAAAAAATTCAATTGGCTACTCAAGTCCATCATTCCTCTACATCAGCATAGTTGATATAATATCAAAATTGGCAAAGGTATACAATATGAAATCCTTTGAGAAGTTCAAATTCATGAGTGAGGGTATCTATGTAATAGCCTGCTTGATGACCTTAAAACCTACTTTTCCTTCATTTGTCCAAGTGAACACTTTCTTCTTATTTAGCATGGTATTGATATGTTTGACCAAGTTTTAAAAACTCAATATAAACCTTCTCACAAGTTTATTTTCCCAAGGAAGCTCTATATTCCTTTCTCATGCTTGGGTAAAGATAATGCTAAGATGGCACTTATTCTATCAGGGTCTATGACCAATCCCTATTTTGAGACAATGTGTCCCAAAATATTGCCTTCATGAATAGGTAACACACATTTCTTGGGATTTAAAGATATCCAATATTTTCTAAATCTCTCAAAGATCAACCTTAGATGATCTAAGTATTCATTGGATTTCTTGGAGAAAAATTTGATGTCATCCAAGTAGACTAGTACCTCTAATTTAGTAATCCTTGGAAAGCCATGTTCATTTATCTTTAAAAGGTTACCCCTACATTTGATAATCCAAAAGGCATCTTATGATAAGCATATTTTCCCCACTATGGTGAAGGATGTCTTATATTGATCCTCTTTTCTTACCATCACCTGGTTATATCCTAAATACCCATCTAAAAGGGAGAAGCATTATGAACCAAAAATTATTTGAAGGAGTTGCTCCATGGATGGTAAGGGGTAGTAATATTTTAAGGAGACCCTAGTTAGATCCTTGAAATCAACACATAATCAAATCTCCCCATTATTCTTCTTTAAAGTAACTAAGTAGGCTACCCATGAGGAGTGCTTGATGGGAAAGATGGTACTGTATTCAATCAACTTAGTCAATTATTTTGTCATAAGATCTTAAATTTTAGGGTTGTTAGGCCTTTGTTTCTACCTCATAGGCTTATAATTAGCCTCTAATTCTATAGTTTGTTGGGATATATTGAGTTCAAAACCTCTTAGGTCACTTTATTTCCAAGTAAAGATGTCTACATATTCTCTACAAAACTTAATGAAAGCATGATTTTTAGCCTTAGTTATTACCTTCCTAAGCTTGAGAAGCTTGTAATTAAGGATCAAAACTATTTCATAGTTCTCCTCATAATTTGACATTACTACCTTTAATTTCTTTATATGATCTCCCTCATGGAAAATACCTTTAAGGGTGACCAATCCTTTAAGAAGATTGTTAGAACATAGCTAGAAAATTTGATCCTCATACTGATGTTAAAATTTTTATTAGTTCATTGAGGAAATCATTTCTTCTTATGGTATGAATCAAGTAATTTATTTATCATTATCAAAAAATTACCAATGAAATTAATTATCTGGCACTGATGGTCTTACTACCACTTTGACATGTGGATACACATTGGTCTTTTATAACTCCTTTGGTAGGTCAAATTGAGTCCCCATAGTTGCAAACCTATTAGCATGTTGATTCTAGTTCCTTAGTACTGCTTTGATGTTAAAGGCCTAGAAATCTATAATTAGGTCCCACATTCTATGTTTATAGGACTTAATCAAGGGGTTCTTAGTGATATTTTATCCTCTAACCTGGTGCACTATTATCTCACTATCCCCATATGCTTGTAATTGTTTGATTCCTCTCTTACTATACCATTGAAGGGCATGGATAAGACCCTAATACTCTACTAAATTATAAGAGAAACATAATTAGAACCTATAAGAAGAGAAATAATTATCAGTTGAGGGAGATACTAGCATTGCTCCTACACCTACCCCATATTTTCTTCTTGATCCATCAAATAATAATTTCCATAAACCCTTGGATTATTATTGTGGCCTAGTGAGGGATGACATAGATTTAATCTCTTCATGCAAGTATTAAACACCCATTTATTTTTGTACAACACCTTGCAAAGGATAAATTAGGTGATTGTCATTTCATAAATCATCTAAGAACATATCAGGTATCTCCTTAGGATTAATGTTTAATTCTTGACCAACCATGAATTCATCCTCATCAAAAATAGTACAGTTGATGTATATGCTATCTGGCCCATAAGTCTTAATGTGGAATTATGTAATGGGATAAACTTTATGGATACTATGGTTCCATACCTTGTTTTGAAAGCTATGTAGGACCAATCTTATGTTAGATAATCTCCAATATTTGTTATGAATTCTCTAGATAAGCATATTAAAAAATTAGGAGACACATATAGAATCAACACATATTGATCCACTAAGACACTAGGATAAGCATGCAAGGTTCAGTTGAGGTCTCTAATGATACCATATGGTTTCATGGAAGATCCATCAAGTTGTATTACTCTATTATATTGGGACTCATATTTCAAATCAAGCTAATTTGTAATTGACTTTGACATCACTAAAGTGCTTTCCCCACAGTCTACCATGAAATTATGCACTAGAGATTCACCAATGATCATATAAATATATAAGGGAGGAGGTTTTATTATATTACTTTATTTCCATTTATTTGGTATTTTGGTTGCATTAGAGAGAAATACATTCTCTTTACTTGGTAGCTTGTCTATAACATTGATCTTTGACAATCTTTCTTGAAGGATATCCATCTATCCAGGTATGGAGAGCATGTCCCACATTGGCACACTCACATTGGTTTTTAATTTGTTCCACAATGTTGATAGGTGACCCACTAACTATTTCTTTTGATTTGGGAGCCATAACTATACTTTGAAATTATGAGTTTTGGGGTACTAAGGTAACCCATTGGTTCTATTTATTTAGAGTTGTTGGGACCTTTTGGGTAGCATCAGGTTCCTTTGGATTTGATTGCAAATTAGTAATGGTAGGAATCTTTTTGACCCATTCATGTTTACCATCCATGTTCCTTATTTTGAACATTATATTAGCTACCACTAGGGGTATGCTTGGATAGAACTAGCCTATTGGTTGAGTGTATATCATTCTGCTTGCTCATAATTTACCATTGTAGCATCTATCTAGTTTGGTCCTTCATTATGGCTTAGGATTCATGGGGTATCTTATAGTTTTGTCATCATGGACACCTTTGTATTTTTAGCCATACGAGCTTGGTTGTACCCATAGTTAGTAGCCTGCTACCACCGATCATTGAAAGCTTGATTGACTTTAGTGTTTTGTATAATAGATTACCCAAAATATTGATTCTAAGGCATAATACCTTCATATTATTGAGAAATATTATTATGAGTAGGGACTAAAGTAGTAGAGTTACTTGTATCATTTGGATTATAGTGATTTTTCCTAACATAATTTGGTTACCCTTGTCCTTGGCCTTGACCTTGGAAATTTCCTTTGTAGGATGGCCTATTTGCCTGATAAGATTATTACTAAGGCTAATATGAAGCTTAATAAGGCCTATTGAATTGGGCATGTTGCCTCTTCACATTCACCAATTCATCTACCAAAGTTTGAAACATGCTCTTAAGCTCTTAGAAGTGTTTATGTTATTAGGAGTCACTAGGTTGACTAGTGGAAGCCTTTTCCTGCTTTGGTTTAGGTATGGTATCAAGTGTTGGCATAGGAAAAATGGAAAAAAGGGGAGAAATATAGATAGGAGGTGGTTGGATCTAAAGAAAAAAAGAAATTAGTGGTCCAGGTATAAGCTTGCTAGCCTATAATAGACAATTTTCTATCTCATTAGCATTTGGTAATGTGTTTCCCCCATACACTAGATCATTACTACAATATCACTATTGAGGGCTTTCAAGTAGTAAAGGAAATCAAAGTTAGGAGTAGGTATAATAGAGACTAGGATTCTATACCATGTCTTTCAAATTTTTTTTTTCAAATATTGCATAACCTCATGAAGAGCCCTTTTGATTATGGTTATTTGCTCTAGAATTGACAAATGGTCACTTTTGTCTTTAGATCTCTTACACAATGCATTTCCTAACTAGTCGCAAGATGTAATGGAATTATTAGCAAGGATTTTATACCAATCTAAGGCTTTACCCTTGAAAGAGATGGCTAAAAACCTAATAGCTACAATTCTTCATTTACATTATGAATATTACAAAATTTATCTACATTTATTAGGTGTTCATAAGGGGTTGTAGACTAGTCTCTTGTGAAATAGGGGACATTTTTAAGTGTTGATACTAGAATAAGATCATATTATTAGTGGTATAAAGGACTTTGGCTATTCAAATCCACAAAAGGGAAAGCTTTAGGGGCTTCCATGGCTATGAAAGGATTCAATAGAGATCTTTTTATAAAGAGATGTTTTGAAATTGGTCTAAGAACAAAGTTCCCTTTATAATGGTGTGTATTAGTGAATCTTAATATTTTGACTAAATTTAAAGGAAATTCAACAAATTCAAAAGGAATACCTCTAGAAGCTAATCTTGTAGTCACATTTAGCATGAAAGAAAATTATTGTTCTACTTATCAGATTAACTTGGAGTCACCAGATACTAAAGATTAGGTACTTAGGATACTTATGCCAATTGATAAATACTTGGATTTTACATTGGTGTTTACACATATGCCTTTAAAGGCTGATTGGATGAAGAGAACACCAAAAATCTTCACCTAGTGCACAAAAGTGGTCCCATTAAGCATGCCAAAAACTACTATGATGTGGAATTACACCCTTATGGAGGATTTATTCAAGATCCTTCACTCTTGGTCACAATATTGGGATAACCCTAGGCTATGGGTATCTTATGAGAGGGTTGAACCTCCAAAAATGGCTAGATTCCTTTTGTTGGATCACCTAAACTAATACTATTGCTAGGAAAAATGTTAGAAATGGGGAAATAGGGCTCCTAATAAAGCTAAAAAGGTGATACACCAAATTTAAATGAGACACTCATATGATTGAACCCACACTAGATAAACATAAGATAATGTTTGTTAAAACAATCTCATAAACAAGTTATTTACATAAGTATTTCGTGAACTAGGCTCATCATGCAATAAATGAAACAAAGAGGAATTTTAAGACTCACACTAAGCATTCATCAATGGTAAAAGAACACAAATCTAGACCTTAAAGTTAGCTTTAAACACCTTGATAAATTTAAGTAGAAGGATCATCACCTAAGAAGAATCTCCTTCACAACATCATCATGCACAATCTAACTAAAACACTAGTCAAAGGCAAGAGATAGATAAAAATCATCTTATTACATCAAGAGGTATTTCTTATAGATTTTTATAATGTTTAGCATATTGAAATGAGAGTCTCCTTGATTCTCAAAAATCTCTAACTAATATCTAAAAATTGAGAACCTTTTTTGCCAATGTGAAAGAATGGGAGATATACTGGAGATAGTAAGAGAGAGAGTGGGTGGGAGCATGTAGTCATAGATCCATTAAATGATCTACCACTATTATCTAATGAATATTTAACCACACTTTATCCAATCAAGACTAATCCAACACACACACACACACACACACACACACACACACACACACACACACACACACACACACACACACATATATATATCAACTTTTACTTGTCCCAATAGCCTCTGAATCCTTTCATTAGTTGAGTAACATACTAGAAGACAAGATATTTTTTAGGGTTATGAGTCATGTTCCTAATAGGAATAAAACCCTTAAAGTCTCATAAAAATGTATTAAATGGTCCAACTACTATCACAAACCTCCAAATATCCATATTATAAATCCACACCACCTTCCACATGGCTTTATTTAAGGACAAAATCCTCATATATTTTTATTTAATAGAGCCATGACTATATTTGCTTCAAGCAATTGTAGGTACCTGCTTATCAAAGTTATGACTATGTCTATAGATGAGACATTTCTCCATAATCACATATCTTCCCCTAATTTAAAATATGAGCATAGGTATTACTATAGATTTAAAACCAATCCATTTAATGGTTTTCCTATAGTTACCATGTCAATGAAAACCTATAGGATATATAACCTTGTTCCTAAACTATATTAGGTTTAAACAAACCTATTCTACCTTTGGATCTTATAGAAGCCAAGAAGTTACGACATATGAATAGGTATTATGTAAAGAATAATGAAAATAGTTGTGAAATAATAAAATAGCCCTCAAAAATAGAACTTGGATGTTCTAAATTTTGAAACTAGAGGTTGATATTAATCTTTAATGGTGACCTTTACCCTTTTTAAATATTTATTCTGGTTCGACCTAAGTCACATTCAATCTCCATTTGAATCCTAGCTTTGACTTATAATATCATCCATTGATCTTGATCTAGGATTCTTAAATTATGCCATTTGTTATATCCTAATTCATTTTATGGTCCCTACAATCATTTTCATCTAGTTCCTATGCTTTCACCATGTGGTGGCCTCATGTTCATCCTTAGGAACATTGACTCTTTGACCTTATAGGCACCATTAATATTATTTTGCATGGTTTAAATTCATACCATTGATTTACATGGTAATTACCATGGTCTTGAAACTTGGTATATCCTTATTCATTCTTAGGATTCACTAACCTGTTGACCTCTTACACGCTATCGATCTAATTTTGTATGATTAAACATGTTTCATTGATCTACTTGGACCCACTAACCTTGGTCTTTCCCCACATGACATTAGATATTATTTGAGCTTCTATAATCTTGAAAATTATTATTTTTGTATTCATTCTTAGGAAAATTTGAATCTAAATGGCTACTTATCATGGATTAAACTTGACATCTTTGCATAGGTTTTACTCTACAGTTCAAATTTGAAGTCTTGTATCTTAAGATAAAGAACTTGTCAAGAAACCAAATTTGTAGGGGTTAATCTTGGCACTAAATTCATAATTTCCATGTAATCTTTTATCTTGATAGGATTCCTAGGAATGCTTATAAAATGTAAAACTATATTGATCTATTCATTCTAGCATGACGTGTTGAGATGGTTTGGTTCTTTTGGACTTGCTCTTATCATTTTTTTATGTATCAAAGCTTTGAAGAACCTTTAGGGATTTGTGAAAAAATAATCCATGTACCTTGAATGACATAAACACCATGGAATTTTTTTTGATTTTTTATCTTTTATTTATAGACTTACTTCCAACCCATTTGATCATTTACTACATTAGGAACTCTGCTCAGTTTCTCACTCTAAACTAGGACTTCAAGACACTGATCCATCTAGGAAAATTTCTATATGTAAGCCAAAATTGTCCAATAATGATTAGGTATCACCTTTTAGTTTTATATCATTTTTACTTACACCATTTATTATTCTAGATCCATTATATGTTAGTATGGATTCCTAGTGACATGGATATCATAGCATATCCATGTCCTTTTACAAGTATTATGTTGATGTATGTTTTGACATGCATCCAACAATTAGGAAAAGCATTTTATAATAAATTGCCTCTCCTAAAAGGATAATTATGTGAAAAAATCTCACTTGGGTCTTTATTACCAGGTCTTGGTACATTGGTCTTAACTTAGTTAGCTGATGTGGATTAATAAATGTTAGGGGCTTGTTTTAATGATTTAAGCCAATTTTTTAAAACTCTAACTAAAGAATTCAATATTTGTTAGGATTACAAGATTTAATTCATTTCACAATCTAAATTTTCTCATGATTTTAGCATTTCCAAGAAAGAAATATGTAACAAAAATGAGAAAGACTGTAACAAGATGAGACATAATGATAAAATCAACTAAGATAGACAATTAAATTCAAGTTGTTATATCCCTACATTAAATTGATTATAAATAAAACACAAAATATTAGAGTTAGAGAGGTAAAAATTCTTGTTATAAATTCAATTGAACTTTGAGTTATCTAACTGAATAAATCCACATTTAAACTTATCTTTAGTTAAGATATACTTAACACAACTCCAACTAAAGATAGTGCAAGAATCTAGGAGAGAGAATGACTAAAATAAATAAGGGCATCACTACCATAAAAATGCATAGAGAATGACCACTTAGACATGATAATATTCTATTTATCTGAGTATTTTTTTATTAATAATACTAAGAACTCATACAATCATCAAATACTTATAAAAAAATTAAGTAACTAAAATATAATATGAGAAAGGAAAGAAATTATCCTCAGAAAGAAAAAAAAAAACATCTAGTTCTATCTATCTCCTTTTATAATCCACACATAACCATCCATTATTATGGCACAAGGGATGGTCAGAGTTTAAAATGAGAATTCAAATTCACATTCAAATTCACCAACTCATGGTGTATTTGTAGTAATCATCAACATGGCATGCCGAATTGAGTTCCATTGAATCCCACTCTATTACATCATGGAAATATTGAAGACCATCCTGGACCAAATAAATAATGAATGTTTATGGAAATTCACTTGATATTATATTTGGATAGTTGTCCACCACATCTTACATAGTTATAACCATGCCTCTTTATAACATATATTTGTATTATGTACTCTATGTTGAATCCTCATGCACATGTCATGCTCTAGTTAATGATGTTAAAATTTCCATTGAATTCTATATTTTTACCTAAACACTTTATTAGTTAGGTCCACTTTTCAATTAGTTATGCGAATAAGATAAAATACATAGTCAAATCCTAGATTTTAATAGTTTTGATAACTAGATGGGTTGTAAAATTTAGGCCCATGCCTTGGTGGATACACTTCCATCATGACCCTTTTTTACATGATTCTTGACAAGTGGATTATCCTCACGTTTTATTTATTTGGTTAATGCTTTAAATATATCTCTAATTCTCATTGTTTGGTGAAGTGATATACTGTTAGGCTTACATAGACCACCCTAGGGCTATGGAGCATTAGTATTTCACCACATGGCATCATCATAATTTCTCACTAGCCTAGGACTCTAACATCATTTTTTGGCCACACAAAACTCTTTGAGATAATGGGGAAACAAGATTATGCCATGTGGGATTATGTTATTCACCCACTCACATAGGGTTTTGTTAACATGGAAACTCATTGGAAAAATTTCTTGAAAATTTAATCAAGCCTATGAAATACTTTTAAATGAATTAAGGAACATTTGTAAAATTATCTATGTTATGAAAGTCTTTTGAAGAATCTTGGGCCACTAGGATATCAACATGTGGCACTAGTCAATCTTTCAAAGAAAAATAACTAGGGATTTTGAAGAAGTAAAAATATGCTACATGGTTTCATGTCACTTAATATTTATGGATCTAACATAATTAATGGGCCTACACATACTACTTTGGCATTATGTAGGAGTGATATTTAACCACATGGCATCCTCCCACTCACCCAATTGCCTATAGGATCTATCATTTGTATAAAAATCTATGGGATAATAGAGTAGTGGGATGATGCCATATGACATCATCTCATTGACCCATTATCTTAGAGGCATTTCATTAGTAAAAACATCTCTAGGATAATAGAGTAATGGGATTATGACATGTGGTGTCATCCCACCAAACCACTAGCTTGAATCATTGCTAACATCATTGACCCCTTGAGAACTTTTAATAAGATTGATTAAGTCTTTAAAAGACTTTTGAATAGGACTAAAATTGTTAGGTGATCGACACATGGCACTAGACAACCTTTGTAGAATCAAATAAGTCTTTTTAAGAAGTAGAAATATGACATATGGTCATAGGAAACTTTGAATAAATTGACCAAGTCTCAAAAGACTTTTTGGATAGATTTGGGTCACTTGGAGTTGTATAAAGGTGCCACAAGGAATAATAAAAGTGTTTGGATTTACCTAAATTACATGTGGACATAATGTAAAAAGGTACAATTAATGAAAATCAATTTAAAAAGTAATGGTTAAATATTTGAATAAAAATAGAAAAGGTGAAAGATGAAAAATGACTATGTAAAATGAATCTTTGAGTAGACTTAGCCACTTCACTCCATTCTAAATCCAATATTGTCCATTTTTATGAGAAGCGACTAAACAAAAAAATGAAACTATCTGAATTTTTAGTCATTTAGATCTGAATGGGAATCTAAATGGAATAAATTACTTAGGAAAAGGAGAAATAAAATTTCAAACAACTAGATAATTTGCACAATGTTAATGCAAAATGGTCTAAAAGGAAGCTATAAAATGTGTTTCAAAATACAAGAAAATAAGTAGATGAGAACTTTGTAAAATGATGCAAATTATGATATTTAAATTAATGCAACTCCAATGCAAATTAGATAAGCAACAACCATGGACTCCTTGAATTATAAGACTAGACATCAAAGAAAAAAAATTATCATCATTTTTAGGCTAAAAATGGGGCATGTTATGTAAGAAAGAACAAATGGTGACTCCTTCTAGGAAATACTCTTGAGTATTTTGAGGATCTAGAATCCTTGATTTCACAAGAATAAAAAGCATTAGATATAATCAATTACTCAAAATATTTCATAATTCAAAGGCACTAAATTTAATAGGAAAAATTGACATATAAGTTATCATCATGCCAAAACCATCTATGTGTGTGATTGAGTGATTTATTCATTTCATTTACATTTACACACAATAACTCAAGTTTGCATAAGGATAAAACTAATAAAAGAAATATATTTTACAATTTAACTTGGTGGAATTAGTGTGGCCATTGTTCTACTGATAGATAGACATTTATATCTCCAATAGAGATACCTATAGTCCCTTGTAAAAGCCTTAGTCAATTGTAATCTAGGCCAAAAATCCTATGGTGAAGGCTACCAAAATCACTCATTCAAGGAGAATTTTAGGTTTTAAATTTTATCTTAATTCTTTTGAAAGGATATTTTCAATTCATCCATAGAGGGTTGGGGACCAAAACACAAGTAAAAGTAAACCAACAAGTTCATGACAACATAAGACAAATTATAATTAAATCAATGCTACATTTTATTTAGATATTTATTTAAGTGCATTAGAAGGGTTAAAACAAGAAAATATTTGTTTTAAATCCATAGGTTCTATTATGAATCATTGGCCTTTAAAATTGAGGGAATGAAATAAGTAATAACAATAGCTCACAAAATAAATTCAAGTAAAATTATGATTAGGATATTTGAGTTCCATCCATGTTAGTCTTGAAACAACCTTTCATTTCATTTATTTGATTAATGAGGAAACTACAGGATAAAAATAATTGGGATGAACCCAAGAATGAAAATAGAAAACAAATAAAAGAAAACCTAAGACTAAAAACAAAGGTCAAAAAAGAAAAATATAAATTAAAAGATAAGTTATTTATAGAGGTTTCTAATCCACTCAAACTTGGAACTAGTGATTGAGGAATTTCCCATTTATAGGCAATGGGACTTCCTCACTGGTAAGACACCTTAGGTAGAATGTGTTCACACCCAAGATTTCATAAATTTGGTAGGGACCAAGCCATAATGCATTGAATTTTACTTGTTATCCATTTTATTAATGAGCATTGTCTCATAGGAGGATTAGATCAAACATATTAAAAGCCTTCACTTTGGCCCTTTTGTCAAATCAATGTTTGAATACCTCTTGATATCTACTAAAATATAGTAGGGTTACATCTCTTTTTTCTTCTAGCTTCATAAGGTTCAAGAGGTGGGATTATATGGGATCATCAGTTTCTAGGTATTCTTTGGTGAATAGAAAGGTAGGGATCTTCGAAATGGTTAGGAATATCAACTCTTGGCCATATATTAGATGATAGGGGGAGCTCCCCAAGCTAGACTTGATCCTAGTTATATATTACCATAAAGAAAATTTAAGCATATTATTTAAATACCTTGTGTTTTTTCCTAAAATATTCTTAGTTACATTCATTAAATTATTATTCATGGAATCATCTAGCCCATTACCTTATGGATAATGATTTAAATAAAACTTAAGAGTTATCTATTGATCGTAGGCCCATTTAAGGAATTGTAAGGAGAAAAATCAAGACCATTGTCACAAAATAGTGTGGTGGGCATACCAAACCTTATGGAAATGTGTTCCTCCAATAATTAAATGAATAAACTAGTGATGATATTTTAAAATTGTTGGGATTCAATCCAATGAGTAGTAATTCATCACTATAAAGATGAATTTGTGGCCACCAAAGGAAGTAACATTAATGACTCCCATAAATTCCAATCCCTACTTATCAATTAGCTAAGCTTAGATGACCAACAATAGTGGCATAGTTGGGGTGCATTCACATGATGAAGTAACCTGGTAGTTATTGTAATTCATCATATGCAAATGATAATCTTTGAAAATATGTGGCTAATGGTAGCCTACTCATAGTATTTGGTGAGTGGTAGTACTACCTAAACCATGCTTGATACCATATTTCCCATGGAAATTGTTGGATTATTTATCCAAATGTTTTTTATGTTTTTTTTATTATTGGTTGATGGGTTGGTTATATCCATGAGTTGGTTTTATTTAACCAACTTCTTATCTCATAAGATTTTTAAGCCTACCCTTGTAAAAAAATAAAATATGCAGATTTACATTGAATATATTTGGATCATTTTTCCTCCTAGTCCTAGTTATATCAGTGGTATCAAATACATGTCATTATAGGAATTATTTACTTGAGTAAGCATAAAATATGGATGATTTGAAATAATTTATGTGGATAACCATGGGTGTAAAAGATAGTGGAGGTGAGCAATGTCTACATTGAGGAATGCTTCGAGTGTGGAAGCCACATGTACTAGGTTTTAAGGATTAATGAGCATATTATCTCCTAATATGTTCTCATTTGTCTCTAGGGCCAGTGAAAATCACTGTTGTAACATTTTATAACATATGTTATTTATCTTCTGAGGTTATTTATCAATGTAAGCTGATGGCACTATTTGTTTTATTTTTCAAATTTTAAATTTGTTCAACAATGACGCTATTGTTATGCACTTATCAAATGAAAATAACTACATGAAGTATCCTCTATTTAATTGTTACAACATTGATTTTTCTCTCCATTGCTATGGTATCAATTTTGTAATGATCAACTAGTCTCCATACATAAGATAATTTAATAGCCATTTTACCATGAAGATCATCTGATCACATGGTTTGGAAATTTGAAGAAGAGAAGTAGAAGTATAGTCTAATAATTATAAGAGGATTTTTATAATAGACACATCTAGACCAAAGTGTTTTCCTATAATGAGTGTTGAAATCTGTAACAATAACTCATTTACTTTCCAACCCTAGAACCATGTGGGCTCCAATAGGAAAGACAAGGGAATAACTATATTTAATATGAAAAGTAAAAACATTTAATCAAATATTTACTATGAAAATATATTATTATTATTTCCAATTTTGAAATCGATGGATATCTATTATATTTTTTATTATGTATTGCTAACTATGTTGATGGGGAGTTAGCTAGACTTATTTTGTTAGTTAATTGCCATAATTTGGTGTATCTTTTGATCAAAATATATTTTTTTGATCTAAATTAAAATTTTAAAGGTTATATAAGGTGGTATTATTATTATCTCTCAAAAAAATCTTTTATTTTGAAGTTATTTTAAAGGTAAAGGTAGAACCTCAATAGCATTCCCTTTTTTGACGTGATCATTTTTTTAGCACCATGACTAAAATTGTAAGTTTGATATTAGAAAGTGGTAGATTAAATCATAAAAATTATAAGGAGTAGAACATGAACATGTAAAATATACTTGTTTTTAATTATCTATGGTAAATAATAGAGAAAGAGACCACACCACCCAGTGAACCCGTAAATTTGGTTGAATATCAAAAATGCAAAAAATTATCACTCACACTACTAAAATTATCCTACACTACACAAGTTATTATTCAAATTAAAGATATTAAATTTAGTACATGGAAAAAATGGAAATAATTAAGGTATTTATGTGAAAAACAACTTACATACAAAAATATTGATCTTCTTATGCATATTTTGAATAATAAACTAGTGAATATTGAGGATGTCTCTGAATATATTTCTCAGATGAAAACTTTGAAATTGAGGATGACATGTTTATTTTCATCACATTTAATGGACTTAGTTATACATACACCAATTTTTACGAAATGATACAACTTAGTGATAATCTTGATGGTACCACATTTGACTCTATCTATAAGTTATTGAATCCACATGAAAGATAATTTACAAAGAAGAAAAGTATACCTATTGAAGATGCTCACTATATAAAGAGTATGTCTCATCACAAAGATCATCACTATGTACAATGATAGTTTTAAAATCATTTTCTAAAATATTATCAGCAAAATTATCCACATCATTCTTGATGGTCTTCACAACATTCACATCAGCACTCTCGAGGGTCTTTAAAATGCAAACATCACCATAGGCATTATTCTCACTCCTAAAATTATTCATTTATATTCTTATAGATATTGTTAGCATTAAAAATAACCATAATATTTCAAATTTTTGTCCTTCTTGATGACCCTTCTCTCCACATAAAAAATAAATTTGAGGCCAATTATGTGGATCACTTTAGTGGTCGATCTTCTATTTACTATAGTTATTCTAGTTATTATAACACATCCTTTGATCAGGAGGTATCTTATATGGCTTATTTCTATGGACCTAATGGACCTAACACCATATTTTGAGTGATCAGTGATTTACCAATCTTGTGCAAGCTATTAAGCTCAAGATTGGGATTTGTTATAGTAGTAGTTTTTTAGCTTGTGTGCTTGCTTTCAATTCCATTTTTGGATTTCCATACTCGATATTCATATTCTCAACTCTCACTTGGTAGGGGGATAAGATATTGCATTTTTTGGTTTTAGATTAGTCATCAGTGATAATATGAGTTGATAGGGGTTGTTAGCACCTTCAGTGCTGAACAAAGGTTGTCAACATTTGTTGGACATCAAGGAGATGTGCCATACATAGTATGGGGTTTGTCACTTAGATGGGTTCCTATGTGGGACCTTATGTGGGTCGATATATTTGGATATGCTTGATTGTGTTCCACTATAGTATGGTATGATGATCATAAGGGATGAGCAGTCTTTGATCATGTTTATTGGCCATTTTTTCTAAACACATAAGGGTGTGCTTCTTTATGGAGAAACATCAGTTGTTGTTTAGTGATACAAATATAGTACACGACTTGCAGTTATGACAAAGTTCCTTTGATAATTTTAGAGTCATTGCTCCAGTTATTTCTTATTTTATTCCCCTTTAGATCAAGGGGAGTTTGTTGGATTATTTATCTAAAGGTTTTGTTTTGTTTTGTTTATTATTGGTTTATGGATTGGTTATACTCATGAGTTGGTTTTCTTTAACCAAATTATTCTCTCGTAATATTTTTAAGCTTACCCTTCTATAAAAATAAAATATGTAGATTTGCATTGAATATATTTGGATCATTATTCCTCTTATTCCTAGTTGTATTAGAAATATCTAAGTATTATAGTCACTTATTCTCTATTTAGACATCTCAAATATATGCCTTCATGGTTTCTCCTATAGAGTAAACTATATTTGATCATGAATTGGTTTCTCCTTAGTTATAGTGCTCTACATTGGAATTCAAGTGCCTCAGACACTCATTGTTCAACAAATATCTAACAATATCCTTGTACCAATCATCATCTATGATTTCATACATTGAGTATTGTTGGTAAATGATTTGGCAATCTATTTCAGTGATGGTTTTATAAAATCTTTGCCCTAAAACAATATTCATTGACTGAAGCTTTAGGTCAAATGCCTAGAGGATAGTCATCCAATTACCAGGTCTCTCACCTAATTTATTGTACATTAATAGGGCTTTCATAGCTTGATTATGTACCATAATAAACACCTTACTATATAAAATGCAGTGTCCAAAGTTTTTGACATCCTTTATAAAAGTGAAGGCCTATTTATCAAGTGTTAAATATTTGATTTCAACATTCCTAAATGATTTATTCATGAAAGACACTAAAATTTCATCTCCCAACCCTTTCTTCTAAGTTAATACAACATCCCTATAGTGTTTTAATGAAAATGAGTACAGATAGAAGGGTTGTGTGTATTTTGGGCTAATGAGTATGGGTGTGTTATCAATGGTGGCCTTAATTTGGTTAAATCCCTCCTTTACTTCAAAATTCTAATTCACCTTGCCATACTTATTTATCATCTTATTAATCAGTTTGATTATCTCAAAAAATCCTAAGATGAACTTTCTAATGAAGTTGATCTTGTTGAATAACCTCTTCAACTCTTTCTTAGTGTTAGATTTTGGGATCTTCAATATTACCTCCACTTTGTTAGGATTTTTAGATATTCCCTTTTAGATTTAACATGGCCCAATAAGTTACCTTTAGTTACCTAAATATACACTTCTTGGGATTTAATGAAATTCATGGTCTCTACATCTCTATAGCAGTTTCCCTAGGTCCTTTACATGATCTAAACTCCTTTTTGAAAATAATACAAGATCATCCATATGCAAAAATATGTACTTGACCATTAAGTCTTTGAATGCAATGTACATAGTTATTTATAAGGTGGAACATGCATTAATCAATATAATAGGCATTCTTTTGTATGTGTAGGTGACCCACTTGGTACTAAAAGTTATCTTAATTCTATCCTCATAATCAACGATGACTTGAATATATTCTAAATACCAATTAATAAAGGACATAATTTGGACACTATTTATAAGCTATAACACTTTATCCAATGAAGGTAAGGGTTAGTTATCATTTTTATAAGCTTTGTTAAGGTTAAAAAATCAACACATATTCTGATATCCCCATTATTTTTTATCATAGGTATAAGGTTCACAACCCACATAAATGTCTCACCTAGAAGGTTATCCTTTCACTAATAGTTTATGTACTTTAAAAATTATGGGCCTTAGCAGTGGATTCATAGGACTTTATCTTTACTTAAATTGTTTGAATCCAAGCTTGAGGGGAATAGTGTGTGTCAAAATGGAAGTGTTGATGACCTTGAGATATTCATATATCCATGAAAGCACATCCATAAATTCTTTGAGAATTTCTGAAAACTCTTGTTTCTCTTATGGTGTGTAATTGGTGCCTATAAACACATTCTTCTCTTCATTTTCACCACCCAAGTTATGATGATCATGTTGCATACCCTTGATAAGGGTTAAATGCTCATCATTCTCATGATAATCCATATCGAATAACCATTATAGTTAGATCATTCCTTTGGGTATGTTGTTCATTTTCATGTTTATCACCTAGTCTTTGTCCAACTCTTCTCAACCACCTTAATCAATTTTGAGATCTTTAAATACTTTAGTGTTGGTCATGAATTCTAGTTTGTGTTGATCATCATTAAAGACTTGGAAATTTTTTATGTTATCTAGTATTGAGGAGTTAGAGACTAAATCTTCTAAAAATATTCTCATTCTTAAATGGGAAATAAATCCAAGGTACTCATATTAGTGGCTAATACATCTACTACATAATTCATTTGCCTAAGTATTGTCTAAATGATGAAGGCATCAAAGTCTTCAATCATGTTCCAAACTCTATTATGATACCTAGACAAGTTTTTATCATTGAAATAATATTGACTTCTTACATATCTGAATACCAATTAAAAATCACATAATAATTTGATATTCCTTACATTATTTCCAAGGAAGAACATAAGAACATGGACCAATGATTCGTATGTAGCCATATTATTGGAAAAATTGAATTGCAAATGGTAGGTAGCCAGACCAGACTTCCCTCTTAGATTAATTAATTATACCATGGAATTGCATCTAATTTTAGACTTTGAACCATAAAATTTTAAGGTCAATAAGTTTGATACTTCTACTTGTGTCAGTGTCTTGGATAGGGTTAGTGTTGATGCAACATTTACCTCCTGACAAATAATAAATGACTTTAGACTATCATCCCTGATTATGCCATGGCTTTGATTCTCTTATGAATAACACCAATGTTATTCACTTATGTTATATTCATCAAGTCCTAATTCATCATCAGTGCAGTTGATATCTAGGAAGGATACTTACTCATTAACTTCATCTAAGTCTTCTTCATCCATTAGATCTAAATATTTCACATCTAGGGTCTGTTACACACTAATAATTTTAATAGAGAAAGAATTATACATTACTTAATCTTTTTAAAATAAATACACTCCCATTTTAGATTCCTCATAAAGGATAACATTTGTTTTATTGTACTTAGTGATCATATGAACCACCTTGGTTTCTTGTATTATCCTAATTTGGTTGGGAAAACCATGCCAAGGTGGTCACGTGGCTGAAATCAGTTTCCATGTAGTCATTCATAGTCCTTGACCAAACATGACTCGATAACATGCTATAAGAATTTAGGATATCCACCACTTGTATATCGATGAATTTTTGAAACTTGAGACTAGAGGCCAATTGCATGTGGACATTGTTCAATTCTCCCACTACCTTAACCTCAGTTATATCTAATTAGAAAACCTTTCTATTTGAATTTTTAAGTGTTAGGACCAACTATGGGTAGATGTCATAAGGCATGACATTCCCTAAATCACCTGAATCACCCAAATAATTATGCAATTTTTTTACAAATATTCTAACTATTAAGAGGAAGGAGGAGCTTCAGTCTTATCATTGTAGAGAGAAACATGTGCATGAGAAACATTAGTATATTATTTCCCTTTACATTAGATAACTCTTTTAAAATAAATTTTCTTTGGTTAGAAATTTGAATCAACTTATACATAGTTATATTGGATTTATTTTTATTAAGATTTTTGACTGTATTATAATTGAGTTTGGTATTCTCTGGTTGCTTATTTTATGCAGTATACATGGCAAGATTTATGGGTGGATACAAAGTTGGAGGTCCTTTGGGTGGAGGAGGATTTTACCTAAATTCACATTAGGTGGAACATAAATACTATTTGAGGGATTAAAGGTGGTTAATAGGTTGTATAACTTAGTCATTAGTTGGTAATTAGTCCCTCTCTAGAAATATATATCAGTATGGATCTATTCTAGATTGTCATCTTACACATTCTCATCTTCAAAGGGAAATTCATAAGTGTCTAACATAAAGGTTGTGTTTAGATTCCCCCCTTCCTAGTTTTATTTATTACCAAGAGTAGGCATGATTTCCATGTTATTCACTTCCTTTTGGAAGATGTTTTAAGAATCTATGAATTTATTGTAGTTGTTTTATGTGTGGTTTGCAGTATTGTTTAACCTTCACCAATTATTTAAGGCTAAGTCTATGGAATTCATAGAATAGGGGGTGTTGTAGTTCTGATTACCACCTTCAATGGGATTGGGCACATTACCATTATTAAGCTAGGGATCCCATTGCATATTCGGTCTTTGTAAATTGAAATTCATACCTTGAGATTGGTTATTATAATTTTTAATGTAATTTTGAGACCATACCTATGTAGGTTGGTTAGATTATTAGATAACTTCTGAAACAACTATTTCAGATTTCTCACTTATAAATATATGTTAGCACTAGGTTGGTTGGGTGATTGAGGTTATAGACTAGATGTAGGTGTATGGGTGTGATTGTTTCTAGCCTAGATTTGGGTTTTTAATTAAGATGGAAGGGCATAGTGGGTAATTCTAGATGTAATGTATCCACTAATAGTTAGTGATGTAGTAATGTTATTTTAAGCCATTGGGATTAGTTATTAGTTGTTCATCTAGGGAAAAAATGGTTGGGAGGCATGTAAAGATACCATTAGGCCTATAGTTTAATGGAGTTATAATGTAGACTAGATTATGTCTTTCATATAGGGCTCTTGGAATAAGATTCATCAATAGTGTATGTTGTTTTAGGGCTTGATTAATCATTGGTATTTGGTTATATGCACCTGGATGACTCAAAAAAGATAAAGGAATAACTCCATATCCTTGTGGCATAATTTATTTCTCAATTTTGATAGCTTAATTATAGGCTAAATATAATGATGCTAAGGTTTTTAGGGTCCTCCTAAGGAACATAAAGGTCATCAAATCTAGAGCTGTAAGGAAGGTTTGTATGGAAACTAATTTATCTTAGGTGTAAAGGTCATTAAAACATTGATAAAACTTGTGGAACTAGGCATTGAACATATTCATGGGATCATTATGTCCCCTCTTGGTAGTGGAAATTTATTGACATAGGACTATGGGATTAATGGGAATTCTAAAATAGTTTATAAACATGGATTCTAACTTGTTTGAGATAGTAATAAACCCAATGGGTAATCCAAGATAGAAATCATACACAAATTCTCCTAATGAGTAGGGAAACAATATATAAGAAACATCATCATGTCAGACTTGGGTTCTAATTAGAACATATTTAAAAGATTGAATATGTTCCTTTTTAGTTTAGAAACCTACCATTATGAAATTGGAACATAATTTATTTGTATTTTTGGGAAACACATGAGCTATTCCATAGATAACCATAAGATAAAAGCCTCATTATCCAAGTTAGGCCATGCTAGCCATTAATAATGGCTATGGGTAATAAATGGGTTAACCCAAGGGATATACACATTAGTTAGAGAATAACAAATTGATTAGATGGGCTTCACTTTAGCTATCCCTTTGTTAACTCTTGGTTTTGGTATTTTATGTTTAGGGAGTTATAAGATATCTACAGTATCCCCATTATATTTTTATTATCTATTAATTATTCTACCCTCCAACTTAAGATAAGATTTAACTTAGGGGGATAGAAGAATTCTAAAATACCTTATCTCAAGTTTTTAACAAATGAATTCAAATCATGGCTTAGGCCCTCTTTATAGTGCTAAAATATGTTAGTGTAGGTTTTGAAATGCATCCAAAAATTAGGAAAAGGGGTTGTTAATCCCTTACCTCTCTTGAAAGGATACTTGTGTGAAAAAATCCCCTGAGGTATTTGTTACTAGTTCTTAGTATGTTGGTCTTCACCTAGTTGGCTAATGTGGATTATTCCATGTTAGGGGCCTATTTTAATGATTTGAATAGAAACATTAACTCTAACTAAAGTATCTAATGATTGTCAAGCCTATATGATTTAATTACTTTCATAAGCTCACTTATCTCATGATTTTATCATGTCCAATAATGCAATAAAAATGATAAGCTTTTGAGATAGAATGATAAAAGCAACCAAGATAGATAATTGAATTTTGGTTGATATATTCCTAGATTAAATTTATTATAAATAAAAGGAAAATGATTAGAGTTAGAGAGTTAAAAATTATTGTTATAATCACAAGTGAACTCTAAGCTATCTAATTGAATAAATTCCCATTTAAACCTATCTCTAGTTGAGCCAAAATTATCACAACTCTAACTAAATATGATGTAAGAATATAAGAGAGAGAATGACTATAAGAAAAAAGGAAATCACTACCATAAAAATGTGTAGAGAATGACCACTTAGATTTGACAATATTCTAGTTATCTAAATATTTATTTTAATTAACAATACTAAGAACTCATATAATCATAAAATACTCAAAAAAAAACTATTTAACTACAATCCAAAATGTGAAAGGGAAGAAATTATCCTAAGAAAGCAAAAAAAATCTAGTTCTATCTATCTCCTTTTATAATCTACACAAAGCTAGCCATTATTATGGAACGAGATTTGGTCTTATATAAGTATGCAATCTTGAGGAGTTTAAAATGATAATTCAAATTCAATTATGAATTCACTCATTCATGGGGTAGTTGTAAAAATCATCAATGTGGCATACCCACTTGAGGTTCATTGGGGGTTAATCCCACTCTACTACATCATGGAAATATTAGGGATCACACTGAACCAAATCAAGAATGAATGTTGATGAGATTTAAGTTGAGATCACATTCAAATAATCAACCACCATATCTTTCATAGTTAGAACCACACCTCTTTATAGCAGATACTTATCTTATGTTCTATGTGGTTGATCTTGATGGACATGTCATGCTATGGTCAACGATGTTCACATTTCCATTGAATTATACCATTTTCCTTAAACACTTTACTAGTTGGGGACACTCCACAAATACTTCTATAAATTAGATTTAACTCATAGTCTAATGTTAGATTTTAATTATTTTTATGGGCAAACAAGCCATCAAATTTAGGATCATGCCTTGATGGCTACACTACTGGCATGTAATTTATTTGTGTGGTCCTTACCATGTAGCTTATCCTTATATTTTAGATGATTGGATAAATTTTTAAATATATGATGAATATTCATTCCTTGACAAATTGATATTTTTCCATAGGATACAATCTCACTCACATGTTCACCTGACATACTTTTAAGATTACATGGACCACCCTAGGGCTATAGAGCATTAGGATTTCACCACATGGTATCATAACCATTACTTGCTTGCCTAGGGATCTGACATTGTTTTTAGCTTGCATGAAAATCTATTAGAGAGTGGGGTAGTGGTATTATACCACATGGAATTATCCCACTCACCCACTCACTCAAATATTTACTAACATGGAGACTCATCAGTCAAATTTCACTAAAACTTGATTAAACCTTTGAAATAATCTTGAATGCATCTTGGAACCTTTTGTAAAATTATCTATAAGTGTTGAAATTATTTTGAATAAGATCGAGATTCCAATAAATCAACATGTGGCACAGATAAATCTTTCAAAGATAAAAAACTAGGTCTTTTAAAGAAGCAAAAATGTGTTATATGGTGTCATCTTGCTCACCTACTTTCTAAGGCTTTAACATCATCATTGGGCCTACATGAACCATATCATGGCTAAATGGAGAAATATTTTATAATGTGGTGTCCTCCCACTCACCTATTTACTTAGAGGATTCATGCTCTATACAAACATCTCTAGGATAGTGGAATAGTGGGATGATGCCACATGACATCATCTCATTAATTCACTAGCCTGAAGGCATTACACTAGTATGGACATTTATCGAATAGAAAAAAAGAAATATTATGCCATGTGGCATCATCCCACTAACCTAATACTCTATATAATTATTGACATCATTCCCCCACTAGGGAAGCTTGAATAAATTTGAAAAAGTCTTTAAAAGACTTTTGAATAGGCCCATGACTGGCGAGTGATCAACACATGGAACTAAGAAAGTTTTCCAAAATTGGCTAAGTATTTTAAAGAAGTGAAAAGGTTCCATGTGGCTAAAAACAAATTTAAATAAATTAAATAAGTCCTGAAAGACTTCCTAAATAGATTTAGGCTATTGAAAATTGTGGAGAGGTGCCACATGGAATAATAAAATTGTTAGAATTTACCTAAATTACATGTGGAAATAATATTAAAAGGTATAGTTAGTGAAAATTGATTTAAAATTAATTATTAAATATTTGAATAAAAATAGTAAATGTGAAAGCTAAAAAAATACTATGTGTAAAATGAATCTTTGAATAGACTTAGCCATTTCACTCGATTCTAAAACCAATTTTGTCAACTTTTATGAGAAATGACTAAATAAAAAAATGAAACTATATGAATTTATAGTTATTTAAATCAAAATGGTAATTTAAATAAAATAAATTGACTAGGAAAAGGATAAATAAACTTTGAAATAGTTAGACCATTTTCATAATCTTAAGGTAAAATAGTCTGAAAGCAAGTTGCAAATGTGTTTCAAAACACAAGCAAATAAATAGACTAAGACTTAGTAATATGACACAAATTTAGATATTTAAATTAATGTATATCCAATGTGAATTAGATAATCAACCACCATGGACTCCTTGAATTATAAGACTAGACTTCAAAGCAAAAAAAAAGAGGGCCACCATTTTTAGTCTAAAACTGGGGTATGTTTTACAAGCAACAACATATTGTTTTACCTCATTGTCATAAACTATAAGCATATTAATCATTGTATCATTTTTATTACATGGAAATATATTCCATGATTACCATTTATCCCTTCTTTCCTTTCAATTGGAGCACACATAGGTCAATTTTTAGATTATATGGTTATGAGTGGGCCAATTATAGGAGTCTTTAGGCGCCATGATGTTTATTTTATCCCTTATAATGGTCAAGAATATTATCTCTTGTGATATATACCTATTTTATTCATGTTTGGTTTTTCAAATCCTATGGAGGAGGAATATAAAAATACAAAATAATTACTATAAAAATAATATTAAAATGAAAATTATATCTCAAAAATTATATCATACCAAAATATGTGATCTTTGGTTGGCACAAATCCTATCTTATTTGAAGCTCAAACTCAAAAATTAGCCTCAAAATTGATACAAGGTCCTTTTAGGTGTGGTAGGATACTATATTAGGGTATGATATCTTATATCATTATATTATATCTTCCTATATTTTCATTCCACCTATATTTTCACACAATTACCCAATCTTCTCAATAGGTTGATGGCTCTCTAAGGGTCCTAAGGAGTGGGGAACATGTGGTGGTAAATATGGATAATTTTAATTACATGCATATATCCTTCATTTTATGATCTATGTACTTCACTTGTTATCCCAATCTTTGTGTTCACTAGTTAGATTATCCTAGGTCTTTGATTTCAATAGTTATTAGCCTTTCCCACTTATCAAGAGTATTTAATTCCTACTAAGGATTTACAAATCACCCATCTCGCACCTTGAATTCCTTATTTACATCATATATTTACCCATATCCCCTTGATTGTTATCTCTTTTATATAATCACATACTTGGTGACATCTATATCACATTATTATCATTCTAAATCCACTTGGATTTCAATACATGAGTTGCATTATAAGACCCAAGGAATCTAATCAGACATTCTGCACAAACACCGATCACCTTATTTTCAAACCATATTATTTTAATATTTGGAGTATAATTATATGGTTGTATTTTACTACATCACATTTTAGACTAAGCACTAAGTGTGAGTTGTTATTCCTTAGAGATTTGTGTTTTCCTTTATCTATCATGTTCTTGTTTGAATTTTTTTGAACTTTACTTATCTTTCATAATAAAATTTGCATATTATCATATGTTTTTTTAATTTATGTTTGAATTGAAATAATTTTATTACAATTTAAATTACATTTAACATTTTGGCCATATATGTTTTATTCATGTTTGATTTGACATGGTTATCCTCCATGAGATCACATTATTTACTTACATAGCTTTGTTTGATATTTATTAAATTGATATTTCAATTAATTTTTTTTACATATCTCATATTTTTTAGTGTTTTTCACATTCATTTTTATCATTTAATTCATCAGTTTTCAGATCATTTTGTTTGTTAATTTTTATATCTACTTAAGTTGTTATTTTTCATCACTCAATTTTTTTGACCATGCATTTTCTCACATTTTTTAGAAAAGAATAAAACATACATCACCATACTTAGCATTTTAATTATGAAGCTTTCAATTATTCACCATGAAATTATATTATTCACCCATATATTTTTTTCCATTTATCCTTTTCATGAACTAAAAAAAACTCAAAATCCGGTGAGATAGAGAATAACTAGGTGCTAACATAATATTTTTACAAAAATATTGTAATTAAATCTTATTTTTTAGGTTTGCCTCTCATTAAACACACTGTGAAATTTATATTACTTACAAAAAACATAAAATTTTCCATGATTAATATTTTAAGTGAAGGTACATATTTTTAATTTTATTTACTTTCTATTACTTTCAACAATTATTTCAACATTTTATCTAATTATAGTTTTGTGTTGATAAATTATTTACCAAAGCACCATCCCATGTCACACTATTGTGACATGTGATGAGATTTAGCTAGGGAATATTTATACACATAATATTTTTCACTTTTTCGTTTACCAATGATTTATATTGCAATGACTTGTCAACTATTGGTCTCCCTAAGTGTACAACTTAAAAGGTGTATTGATAAATGGATGGGTAGGTTCATGGTGATTTGTGAGAGATGTTTCTATTATATCATTCTTAAATCATTCCTAATATAAATATAGATTATTTAGAGTGTATTTTTATTTACTATTTAGTTTTATCATTATTCAATTGTGTTAGCTTCCCTCATATCATATGGCATTGACATGGTCAATACAATCTATTTAGTGCCTTTTTACTCTTCCTATATTGTATCAACCAACCTCATGTAGTTTTTAAGCCTATATTATGACATATGTACTATATAGACCAACATAATATAGTTTTAAGGTATCATCCTACCTGATATAATTGTGGATATATACAACATGTTGAAGTGTTCATGAATAATGAAGAGATGGCCCCAAATTAGCAAGGTTATTGGCTAAAAAGGGAATTCTAACATCAAATAACCATGTAAAATTATGTCATGTATCATACTCACATACCTCATGAAAATATTTTTTAATTTAAATTTTATATATATTATCTACTTATTATGAAAAAATTAATTTATGTTTTGAAAATGCTTTTAAGGTCCTCATTTTTTTTATTTCTTTGAAAACATGTTGATTTTTTTTGTATATTTTTAATATATGATTTTTTTGGATGTTTTGAAATATATTATTTTTTTCAATTTTTTAAAATATTTTAATTTAAGATAATTTGAAATTACTAAGAAGTAAGTCTTCAAAAATATAAAAAGAGGAGGAACTCAAACAATCTATAATAAGGTGTTAAATCATAGTGTGGAAAGAAAGGTAAGAAATGTGGACCACAATATATGTGTAAAGGAAAAAAGGGATGTTAGATATAAACTAGTAAGAAAGTATATTGTCATAAAGAATGAGTATTGTAAGTGTTTGAAGATACTTGTTTTGTATTTTTTGAATCAGTTTTTAAAAAAAGAAGAGGACAAATACCCAAAGTGAAAATAAAGCCAAGGGCTAGAATAATTATTGGACTGGAGATAAAAGAAGCAGTAATGAGTAAAAATTAAAGGAGATATTTAAACATTAAAATGTAAGAAGATATCTATTTATATTAGTGATGTGAGGCATGTATGCATAACCCATGGTGTGAAATTAAGGAATGAGTTATTTTGAAGAAGTGCCAATTGTATATGCCTTTAAATATCAATAATAATCATATTTTGTAATATAGACATGTAAATCACTGCTCATATATTCATTTAAACTTATGTCCTTATATCAAGAGAAAAAATGTAATCTCTTATACATGTGGTGAAGCTCTCTCATTAAAATGTGGTTCCTTAGAATATGAAGACCTCTTTTTAGGTACCATTTTCTACTTAGGAGAATATACCATGATACTTGTAATTGGATGATGATGACCATGTGTGATTATATCATGTTGATGAATATATGGAGAAATTGGCTCTTTAATATGATCATAAACAGGTAGAGAAAATTATTCTATAATATGGAATGTCCAATATATTGATGGTAGTCATAATATGAATTTACATCATTTTTTTAAAGTGTGGCCTAGACATATAAAATTCCATTAGTGGAGGAAGAGTTATGATATTTCATTGAAGTAGATTTTGTAACAATACATGAGGATGCAATGGTAACCTTGAGAATTTTCTTCTTGTTGGAACTTGTAATTGACTATTTTGTGTTGGCTATGAGATAACATTAAGTGTAATGATAGGTTCATTCTTGATATCATTGGGTTTGATCTTGTAATTTTTATTTATTTTAAACTTAATGTTTGAAGTATATTTAAGCTTGTTTAAAGTGACCAATTTGACCTCAAGCTCTTTGACTATGCATAGTTCATCAAAATATTTGAACTAATAAAAAATAATCAAATCTTGAAGTGTATATTAGAAAATTGAGTGAAAATATCTCGAATCTCATTATAAACCATTTGATTTGTCATTTTTGATAGCATAGTCTTATATCTTAGAACATATTCACTATTTGTTCTATTATACCCTTGAGATTTTCAATTTGAGTATATGAAATATTTTTACCAATGTTGATAAAAAAGTGTGTTCAAAATAATTTTGCAAAGGTTTGAAAGAATTTACTGATTGAAGAGGAAGATCATAAAACCATCTAAGAGCATATTATTTTAGACTACTTGGAAATAGAATTTTCAATAATTTATCATTATCTGAATAGTATATGAAAGTACATGGAATACATGCAAATATTATTTAGGATCACCTTTTCTTTCATATAGTGGAAGATTATAATCCACAAAGACAACTTGCAATTGATAAGATAATTTTAGGTGCCAAAGGGTTATGTAAAAATGAACATGAATCCAAGAAGGGGCCAGTATGAGAAAGATTTAGTTCAAGTTGATATAAGTTGTCTACTAAGGAAAGAGTTGTATTTTTAAGAGTAGTATTTGTAGAGATAAGTTGGGGAGCATATGTATAATGAGTAGGCATACACATGGATATAGGTAAGAAACCATGTGATGTCCATAACCTAAATGATGATGTTATAGAGGTAATTAGAGGTGTATAAATTAGTGTGGAAGTATACAAATTATAACTAGAGGATTTGACAACCTAAAAGGAAACTCTTATGGTGGATATGTGTAAAGTTTAACCTAATTCTCATATTTTGATTCTATAATTATATTAATGATCTTAATCACCTTGTGGGGTTATTTTGAATACCTCAAAAAATTATTACACTTGACTTTGATCTAGGCCATTAAGTTGTTGAGAAAACCACTTTATATGTATATGTGTTTATATATATATATATATATATATATATATATATATATGACTTATAAGCATAAAAAATATGAATGAATTAGAGTTAATGACTTTGAATATAATACAATCAAGAATCAAGGTATAAAGGGTGTTCTAGGAAAGGGTTTGAATGGTTTTGTGGGATTTTAAATATACTTGGTCATTCATAGATAATGTCAACCCAATATTTTAGAACACCAACTATAGAGACTAAATCATGCCTATAGCCCACTATCCTCTCTCTGAGGGTACAATGAGATTAGCTTCCCTAGGTAATACCCTCCTCTATGGTCATAAAAAAATAAATGTCTAAAAGAGGCTTCCTATGGTATAAAAAAGGACCTGATGCATTTATGATATACCATGAGGTACGTCAAAACTAAACTATGTGTTTTGTAATTTATGGCTTGTATACTGATGCAATACCCTTCACACCATAATGTTCATAAAATACATCATCACTAAGCCCATAATGAAATACACTAAGTATTTTTAAATTAGTCATTACATAGTTTATATAAATAAGAAATAAACAAGTAGAAAATAAAGAGAAAATACAATCAAAATATTTTTGTTTATAGCTATTAACATATTTCAACCCAAGGTTGAAATAAATAGCTTTAGTGTTAGATGTTTTTGATGTTGGTAAGCTACAAAAAAGGGTAGAAATCCCTATTACAAAAGGCCCTAGGGGCAAAAAATAGGCCAATAGCCATGAACAGTAAAATATTAATAGATAAATAAAAAACTAACAAAAAAGCATTAAAAGAACCAATACCAAAAATATCAAAAAAAAAACCAACACTATTTGAGCAGACCATTCCAATCTCCATTGAGGAAACCCAAGACTTCCTCCTTAATAGTAGACTTATTATCATTGTTCACCTTCTCACCCTGAGCATCCTATAGGATAGCCAGTGAAGTAGCATCTCAGTGAATCACATTAGAGAACATGGTAGCAAGAACCTTCATTATATTCTCTAGAGATAACAACCTACTCTTTAGTTCATCCAAGTCCTTATTCAACTGAATATAATTATCTTAATTACTTTCATTAACAACTTATTTCCTATGGGTTTCCAAGATCTTGGTGTCCTCCTCTTTAGTTTTATAAAAGGATTTATTTAACTCCTCAAACAATTTGGTACCCTCCCATTCCATGGATTGATTAGGATTCAATTTGACCTCCTTGATCTCCACCTCATCCTCTAAATCAGAGGACAAAAAAAAGTCTACAATATTTAACATTAGGAATTTTCCTCTAGCTAATTTGCTTGATCTCTAAATGCTCAACCTCCTCATATAATTCCCATGAAAATCTTTAGCATTATCCTTATCAAAAACGTCATCCCATTACTCCTAAATCTCAGAGTGCCCCTTATCCACAACTAGCCTTGTTGGGTTTTCAACACCTAAACAATTCTTGGATTTCTTCTTTCATGACTTCTTGGGTGCAGTTTTCACCAGTATTTCCTTTCCTCTTTTTATCACCTAAGTGGGAAGGGATATTATTTAAATCACACAAACCCTTAGCCACCACTTTTTGTGATTGGTTAGGTGATGTAGTCATATCACTTAAAGGGGCAAAAATATAGGGGCTCTATAGAGAATGGTTATTCTTCAGTGTTAGATGTCATCCAAGGTGATAGGAAAATATATTTGGTGTCAAATTAAATCCAAGGTAAAAGAATATTGACTCATGGTTTCAAATTTATATCCAATGTTGAAGTATATTTCCTTTTAGTGTCAATAATTTACACAATTTTTTATGAATTCCTAGAATAAAAATCAAGAAAAAAAAGCAGTTTTATAATAAAATATGGGCTCACTAGAATGTTTAACATTCTTTTTTATTTATTAATTAAATTCTAAGAATAAATAAATTATTTAATAGTAATTTAGATATACATAAGTATAAAAATCTAAATGTGAAATACATAATTTAAATTTGTTTTAAATGATATTAAAATAGTAAATTGACAAAAATATATAAAAATCTATCTAAAATTAGTTTTTTGTTTATTGCATAGGTTGATTGTGTATAAAAATTACCTAAAATTACCTATTAATTGTGTTGTAACTAAGAATATAAATTCAAACTACACTAAGACAAAACTAAATTAGGGTAAGAATACCACACTATATCCTTGTATATTGAGTATGGCCATGTCCTAGTTGACTATGTGATTGATTTTATAATATGGGTGTGTGTGCATGTATCTAGGGTTAAATGTTTAAATGTGTATGCTATTTTTTTTCATGGAAAACGTAAAAAACCAAAACCATGGCTCTTATAATAAAATAATCTTAAACTTAGCTTATGACTATTATAATTCTTTACAATTTGAATTATAAATATTAGTGTTATTTTGATCAATGTGTATTACAATTTCCAAGTGATTCATAGATATTATTTGAGAGGCCTTAGTGTCCTTATATGTAACATTATCTAAAATATTTATACTAACCAACCTTGTTTAAAGTTCATGAGGGTTACAATTAAACACCTAAAAATTTAAAATTTATCATTGGAGTATAAGGAAGAAGGCTACACTAGTAGAAGAGGCTACAGTGAAACCCTATCTATTTAGTTTAGTCATATCCCAAAAGGACACAAACTACAAAGATATAGCTGGCATGAGTTTATAAGTAGAATAAGGATGTTTGAATGATGTTTTAAGTTATTATATAATGAATAGAATAGTGAATACTCCCATATATTTAAAGTTAACATAATGGTGAATGGACTGAAAAAGGGTAAGGATATCAAGATTAAACATTGTCAAACACTTAATTATTAGTTTTGAGTGTCTATAATTGTTTCCAATGGAAACTAATAATAATATAGATTTTTATATCTTCATTATTATGATGGTTGTTGTGCTGGATACTATGGTTACTTTTGTGGTGGTTATTATGGCTACTATTATTGAACACCACTAGACACTCCTTGTGGATCTAAGGATGGATCTACCACACCCCCTCTTATTTTATGTTTTTGACAAGCCTGTGCTCCTCATCCTCACTATCATCCACCAACCATTTTATTGATAAGATCCTCCTATGTTAGTATATTTCACCCTAATCTATAAATTTATGAATACCTAACATCCTATTAACCTTTGTATAATAACTAAGGAATGGTTAGGTTGGCTATGTACTATATCCCAAAATATTACAAAACTATATAAATATGTTGTGGATTCACTTGATAATGTCACACAAGATCATAAAACACCAACATGGTATCCTCATCACCCTAATAAATAACCATCCCCTAGTATGTAATCACAATAAAATATCATACTATTAGCACTCCTAATGCATGTGGAATATCCCTAAGATGTGTCATTCTCATCCACCTAGATGCTTTAATGGCTCCCATAACCCTAATATCTATACCACTCTGGTAGGGAGTGATGTGCTCATACACCTAGTAAATGTTGAGTTTTAGGTGGTTGATGGATAGATAACATAGGATATATGTCTTGTATAAGTATATATAGGTCTTATACAACACATCATATACCCATTTGAATCTCATATTCCACTCATTTATTGTCCTCACTATTGGATCCCAACTATAGATGAGATGATCCATCCCCTTATTATCCACCAGTTTGGTTCTAAAATAATAATGAAGGAATTTATATAGTTTAATATCACATCATGATCAACACCCACCAATATCAATCCTTTATTATCACTCACATTAGGTTCTTTCAAGTCCTTAAAATATCTTCCCATCCCTAGACCTCATCTCTATCGATAGCCTCATGAAGTTTCACTTTCATAACTATAGATAATAGACCAAGTATTTGGTAGACATATACCAATGTAATCATCTACTTCTTGAGAGCTTGATAAAATTATAAAGTGTTCTAGTTTGCATCTTTATAGGTGAACATATCACAATAACCTACTCATTGGGGAAATTATCTCCATTCATGAAATGTCAAGTATATTCACTCTATCAAAAATAAAAATGTCATCTATCATGAAATATATCATTACCCTTGGGAGAAAATCTTTATTCATGTACCTTATCCACTAAATTTAAACTCCATAAAACATATAATAAAGACCCTAAATTAGTCACTCTATCTTCAAAAACCTCAAAAAACTTTCCATATAAAGTTTTGGAAAAAATTTTACCATCTCCAAAAGGTGGATAAAAAAATGTCATGGAATGTTATGAAACTCCTTGTCTTTCTAGAATATAGGTTATGAAATCATCACAATGGTTATCTAACCACTATGGTGGTTAAGAAATTATTGATATGGAAGCATAATTATTTTAATTTTAAAATTGATGGTTTTATCCCATGATTAATGGTTATACCCATCAAAACATCCTAGCTAAAAACCTTCATAATCCATGAAAATTTCATCAAAATTCATGAAATCAAATCATTTTTCTATCCTACACACTACAATAAACTTGACCATTTAGTAATTATTAAAATTGACCATTCCTAATGTACATTTTCAACAAAATTTTAAAATGCACATTACATTTTGACTAGATAATTTACTTGTGCCTACACACCAACCAATTCTATTGGTATTCCTACCATCCTCTCATCTCCATATTTTATTTGGTTGTATTCTTAGGCAATTATGTCACAAGGATCTCAAATCTCAAATTTCACAAATTTACAATGCATAAATAACTTCCAAATTTGGAAGGTTTTTCAATTTATAGTCATTTTATTTAGAAAAAGTTTCCATTTTTATAAAATTTGTTGAAAAATATTTTTTTTTCATGAAATGATAAATTTATTAGTTTTTCAAACATAATTTAACAATGGATAGGAAGAATGATAGAAAAAATATTATTTATTTCCCATTATTTTATTGTAAGATATGTTATTTTTCATATATTTATCTTGTAAGTTAACATATAATCATAAAAAACCAATATTATTCCCTCAATGATACATTTTAGGTATTATTTTAAGCTGCATAAAAATATAAATTAATGCTTCTCCATGTTTTGGACATTTAGCACATTTTCTACTTTCATCATAAAATTACACTTGATTCTCATCCCTTGCTTTTTAGACATAAAAGTCTATTGGCTAGTTAAGTTATGCTACATATGTAAGTAAGGTAAGTTTCATAACCCTAATTTTACTTTCAATGCACCACTACTTGTAAAAAACACTTGTTGTCTCTAAATCTTGCACCCTAGAAGAGATTATTCGGGTCTCTTCTAGATTTGGGCAATGTTGGAACATTTCCAGGCATGTGGGTATACATATAGAGGAAATGAACCTCTAAATTTAAATGGATATCTCCCTGAGTGTATCTATATATAACAACTTCTACCTAAACTAGTTTTCTTGAAAGGAAAAGAGTTATAAATTATAGAAAAGGAAAACCTACTCTAAGAGTGTTGATACAACAAGATTATCTTCCATGTGGACATCATATTTTTATGTTTAATACAATGAAATGCATAGACCAATTTCAATATCTAAGGTTTATAACACAAATATTTTAGTATATAGGTGAGATGAATAAAAAACACAAGGTAAATGAACTAAAAGGCAAATTACACATTCCATAAATAGTTATACACTTACAAAAATTTAACACACTTAGATGCACTCTACATGACCTGGCAGACCAAGAACTCTTGCTTAGGAATGAAGGATAAAGTGGAATAAGGATGGAAAATCATCACTTCCTATTACTATATATCACTTACACACTTAGAAAATTGTTCAAAAATTTGAAAGAAACAAACTAATACTAATACTTTAAATTCAAACTATGATATCAATCCAGCAGGGCTTTGCCATACACTATGTGGTTGTTTTTACACTAGCACAAGGGATATATATATAGAAAAAAGGAAGAAAGAGGAGGAAGACTTTGGCACTAGAAAGAGGAATAAATCTATTAGTAATATCCATCTTTAGCTACAACTATCTTTTCAAATGATGCTCATTTAGGTCATTCGATTGATCCATGTCACCTCAAGTGGTTACACAACTAGCTTGCTCTCTCAAAGATGCTTACTTAATGGTTTCACTAATAGAAACAATATATTATCAATCTAATTAATGGCATCAATCAGTTATGTAAATGTGATTCTACTTGTTTTATATTTATCCTGATGCTAATAACTTCTCACTGGCTTGTTGAGGTGTACAATAGCATAGGGAAGAGTCACATTCATTATGTTGACCTTGGAGAGGCATCACTCGGATTCTACATGTACATCTAATTTTTAATTCAATTGGCCATCAAAAAATGACTTGAATCATGACCTAATCAATGGTGAAATGAACCCTCTAATCTAATTTAGTGGATGAAGAACATGAGCCCTTAGATCATTGAGCATTTGAATGAAGACCACTGATCTTCTTGGAACCCACTATTTTAAACTCCAATGGCTAGCTCATCCCCTTGAAGTTAACATCCATATAACCATCACTCTACTAGGATCATTCCTTTCAAGAATTTTCTTAGACCTTTACTTTGGAATTTTCCTAAATAATCTTTTCACATACCCTTTTCTGTGAAAGAATTAGCCTCTCAGGCCCCTTCTCTTTTTGGTCTATTTTCTAGTGTTTCTTTCTTTAAAATTTTTTACAAGTGTCCCTTCATACTTTCTATGAAGACACTTTTTCTGAGAATAACCCTTTAGCATTTTCATTTCACCTTTTTGAAATCCTAAATATGCCCTTTGACATTCTTGAAGTGTCCCTTTAGAAAACCTAAAATGTACCCTTCGAAAGAGAAAAAGACCCTTTAGAATTTTTTAAAGTGGCTCTTTGGGATTTTTGCAAAGGACCTTTTAGACATTTTGAAGGGCACTTGCATGAGAAATAATTCCTTTCAAAAATATTGTTTTAGACAAAATGTTTGAAATAATTCCTTCAAAAAAGTTGAAAGATCCAATTTTCTTTGGAAAAGATGCAAGGGACATTTATTTTGTAAATCTTGCAATGTACCTTTCAAAAAACCTAAAATGTACCCTTCAGAAGAAAAAAATACTCTTCAAATTTTTTGTAAGTATCCCCTAAAAAAACCTATTTAGGACACTTTTATGAGGAAAATACCTTTAAATAATATTGTTAGTGACCCTTCAAAAATATTGAAATGGACCAATTCTTTGAAAGAATAAACCCTTCAAAAAAGTTACAAAGGACACTTTTCCTTAAGAAAGCTTGAAATGCCTTTTAGAAATCTTGAAATATGCCCTTCATCCTTTTTGTAAAGGACACTTCCATGAGAAAAATACCATTCAAAACTTTTGAAGTGACCCTTCAAAAATCTTGAAATGGACTAATTCCTTCTAACTTTTTGTTTTGGACAAAAAGTATGAAATAATTCCTTTGAGACTTGAACAAAAAACCTAAAGCAAAACCTCATAGAAATAAATAACACTTGAGAAAAAAAATAACAAAATAACACATGAAAAATATTGAACAAAGGATTCAAAAGGAAATAAAACTTGGTCATTTTGATGTTGGGATAAACTAATAAGGATGATACACTTAGCCAAAAAGAAAGATGAAAAACATGGGTGTGAAAATTGGCTAACATTCTTATCAATTCCAAGGGGAGGCATACCTACTATGCCTAAGACCAATTGCCTAAATCCATTGATTTGGCATGGATTCATGTATATAAACACTCAAAAATGACTTGAATAGGCCCTTGTCTCAAAAAACATAAGCTGGTTGATTCACAAGCACAAAGGCAGAGATGCACACCAAATAAAAGGAAGGAAACATACTTATGCTACAAAGCACTTAGGGAACATAATAGCAAACCAAAGGAAACCCATACACCTAAACTAATATTTAAAAAATAGAATTGCAAGGAATAATATTAAAACTTTAGATGTATCCCATTCATAGGGATATGCAATTCTTCTCCATTCATCTTGATCAGCTGGAAAGAGTTACTCTACTTATACTTGCTAATGATGTAAGGGCCACTCCACAAAGTGTCAAACTTTGTATATCTTCTTGATTTTTATATATTATCATCCCATTTTAGAACCAATTCACCTTCCTTAAACATTCTTTCACTTTATCTTTTGTCAAAGTACTTCTTCATGAGTACTTCATGGTGTTCCATGGCCTTGTGTGCATTATCTCTTGCTTCTTATAACTGGATTAGTTCTATCAACCTGACTTCCATCAGAGTCTTTTCAAGTAGTTATAGATTCTATGTGATTTCTAGATCAAGGAGTTCTTGAGATATGGACAACCTAGCCTCTCTCCCATAAACAAGCATAAAGGAAGAATTACCAATTAATCTCTTAGGAGTAATCCTATCAGCCCAGAAGGCTATCTTCAACTTGATATGCCAAGCTCTTTGATTATTCTCCAATGTCCTCTTGATGATCTTAATGTGATTCTTTTTAGTAGATTTAGCCAACCCATTATCTTGAGGGTAATATTTGGATGAGGTACTCAAGTAAACTCCATTCTTATTTACCTAATAAAAAGTTTTAACACTTATGAAAGTAAGTGCATTATCAGAAATGATAACATGGGTAACTCCAAACCTTATTATAATGTTCTCATAGAACTCCAAGATAGAATTTTCACTTGCCTCCTTCAATGCAACATCCTTTACCTACCTTGTGAATTATTAAGTATTAGTCAATATCCATTCGTGTCTATCACTTGATGGAGGGTTGATCACACCAATGAAATCAAGGCCCCATTGCATGAAAGGGTGGTCTACTAGGATAAGATTCAATGGAAGGGATACAAGTTTCTATTTTACTATAAAGAAGGCACATTGAGGACATTTTTTATCCCAATGGTAAGATTCCTTAAAAAGACTAGGCCAATAGTAACTAGCCCTCATTATCTTTGTAGCTATTGTCTTAGGAGACAAATGACCTCCATCTGTACCATTGTGAAACTTTTCCAAAATCATATCAAATTAATCACTATTAACACACCTTAATAACACATCATTCACATCTTTACTAAAGATAATACCATCTACAAGATAGTAGGGAATGGTCTACAATCTAGAATACCTCCTTTAAAATTTGTTCAAACCATTGGGGCACTCACCATTTTGAAGAAAACTAATGATGTCTTGTGTCCAACTTTAAACTTGTATGTGATCAACTGGTTAGGGTTGAACTTGGTTGATCAAGACTTCCTCCTTTACCTCATAAAAATCTAAATCTAAATGCTCACATAACCCTTTTCCTCTTATCAAGCTTATCACCTTAGTATTCATGTCATACATCCTCACCTTTGTAATCCATCCAACTCTGTTTTCATTAAGGTCTTTGCTTAGGAGAAACTCCTTGGTGCTAGGATGAGAAATCATGATATATATATTTTTGTTTGAAACCATGTGTCTAAATTTTTTCAATATTATTATCACTATTAGATCGTGTTTCTTAATAAATATATACTTGACATCATAATCTTCCAATCCTTGGCTAAAGAATGTAATCAGTTTCTCTACCTCTTCATTATTATTTTGCATAAGCATAGCTAAGATTGTATCAAGGTTAGAAAAGGTATAGAGTATTAAATATTTGGAAAATTTAGGGTTCAAGAGAGTAGGAGATTTTTTAATTTCTTACTTGATTGCCTCAAAACTACTCTTACCTTCCTTTACACAAGTAAAAGTTTGGTTCTTCTTGAGGATGGTTGTGATAGGCTTTACCATAGTTGTAAAACTTAGAATAAACGTCCTTAAAAATTTTATTTTCCCCAATAATATTTTAAATCCTTTCTTGTGTTGAGATAAAGACAAACCTTGAATAGCCTCAATCCTCTCGAGATAAATAGACAAGCCTTATATTGAAATAATATGACCCAATACCTTACCTTTATGGACAAAAAAGATGCACTTTTTTGGATTAAGGGATATTCTATACTCCCTACATTTCTCAAACACCTACCTTAGATGTTCCATATGATCAGTAGTATCCTTTTAAAAAATAGTTATATCATCAAGATACATAAGTAGAAACTTATTGATTAAACCTTTAAAAGCCATGTCCATTTCCCTTTGAAATGTAGCTCTAGTATTGGATAAAATAAAAGGCATATTCTTATAGGCAAAGTTCCCCCATTTTATAGTGAAGGATTTTTTGAACTAATCCTCTTCATTCACCAATATTTGATTTTAATCTCAATAACCATCAAGAAGTGAGAAGAATTGAGACCTAAAACAACTTGCAAAATTTGTTCCATGGAAGGTAGTGGATAATTATCCTTGAGAGACACTTTATTAAGATCTTGAAAATCCACACAAATTATGATCTCTCCATTGTTCTTTAGAATAGGTATAATATTAGCCACCCAAGTTTAGTGTTTGATAGGAAATATAATCTTAGACTCAATCAACTTGGTCAGCTCTTTCTTCATGAGTTCCTCTATCTTGAGATTAATAGGCATTTATTTCTAGCTGACTAGTTTAGCTCCAGGTTCTAACTCAATGGTGTGATGAGCTAGAATTGAATAAAACCATTTCAAATATTTGTATTCCTAAGCAAAGATGTCATGGAACTCTTTGCATAATTCAATAAATGTCTACCTCTTGGATAAAGAACATATCTTACCAATTTTCAAAAGCTTATCCTTGTAAATCATGACTCTCTCATAGTTCTCTTCTTTTGTTGAAATGCTCACTCTTTATTTCTTATTTTGATCATATTAATTGAAAAAACTTTCCAAAGTAATTATCCCCTTAGGTATCTTGTTTGTATTCAACTGAATAACTTGTTCTTCATATTGGTCATGCAATCTCTTTTGGTTCCTCGAGGAGAATCCTACTTCATTTTGTAAGAAGTGTATAATGTGTTCATCACTTTAAAACACCTACCATGACACTTAATTATATATAATAGAAGGCCTCACAATGACCTTGATATGAGACTAATCTTTATCCATTCCTACATCAGCAATTGCATCAAACTATGGTCCTATGGTAGCTAATCTATCAACATGTTTATTTGAATCCCTTGGTATGGGTTGTATATTGAAGGAATCAATGTCTTCAAGTAGGTACCATACCATATTATTGTAGGAATTGAGAAAGGGATTCTTAGTTTCATCTTGATTTCTCACTTGATGGATGACCAATTCACTATCCCCACAAAATTTCAAATTCTTGATCCCTCTCTTCTTTGCCCATTGGAGGCTATGAACTAGGCCTTCATATTTTTCCACATTGTAGGTGAAACTAAAGTGGAATCTATATGAGGATTAGTATTGATTATTTAATGGATAAACTAACATAATGCCAACTCCTACACCTTCTTTACTTCTTGAGCCATCAAAAAAGATTTCCCATATTCCTTCAAGTTCATGGTCTTCATTAGTGAGTGAAGGGATTAAAACATATTTTTCATGTATACAATAAACTCCCAAATTAATTTCTTCTATGAAATTATATGGATCAATTCCATGTGTTTCAGTGTTATAATTATCAAGGAAAATATCAAAAATACCTTCAAGGGGGAGGATGTTTCAACATCCATGACACCTTATTATTCTTTGTTGATTAGACAATTTTGATTTTAACTTGTCTCCATGTATGGCTCAATATAAAACCTTGATCAGGGTTGAGTCCTTATACTCACCTTAGTTCTATATCTTGTTTTAAAATATAGAAAATACTAGTCAGTAGAAAGGTACCCTTCTATCTTAGCTGTGAAGTCCCTTAACAAGTAGCTATCAAAATGGGTTGGAAGTTCTACCACTACAACATCTTGTATAATGAAGAAACTTGGGAAACCATGTAGAAATACTTTAAAACCTTTTACAAATCCCACTATCTTGGTTGGAGTCCCATCAAGCTCAAACACACCTCTACTATGCAATTCATAATTCAATCCCAATATATTAGCCACCACCTTAGGCATGACAGTGGTACTAACTCCACTATCTATAATACAATTATGAACCAGCTTATCTCACATAATGAGTGTGAGGTAGAAGGGTGGAGGATTTTCAGATTTGGTGGAGGTATCTAAGACATGACTTGGAGAATTTATAATGGCCAAACTATTGTGTTTTGAATTTTGAGGGGCTACATGAATGTTTACAAGTTGCTCTTGTAAGAGATCCTTTTGACTAGGCATATGCAAGACTTCCCAAAGAGATATATTTGTCTTGGTATTCTTAAAAAGATCAACAATGTCTAGAGGGGAAGTACTCACATTTTATTACATTATTAAAGGTAGTGACGGAGTCTAAACCTATTACATTATAGGCTTGATAACCGTACTCGCATTTTGACTTTGTTTAGGAGCATGCCTAGTGGTAGGTATTGCACTAAGATTCCTACTTTATGGCCTTGGAGAGGAATAAATTGGAGTCACATGTACTCCTGGAACACATCTTAGAGATATCTTCTTGGCTCTTGTATTGGCTACAATTGATGTGCTTTGATTCAACACATAATAATCCTTTACTTGAAATTTCATCATACCTATACTTTGGCTACTACATTCTACATGAATATCCCTTTGCATGGTATTTAATTCCTTTAATGTCATTTAAGGAGTAGTTTATTCTTGTTTCACTAAATTTTGGTTGTGTTTTTCACCATCATACATAAACTAACCTTGAGGTTATCCCCATTGGTCCAAATGATCTTCCCCTTAGACCAAGTTAGCATGCACTACAACAACATCCTTCATGGAAGAAGTGTAATTAATATTATAGGTATTGGAATACCTAATAAAACCTTATTTACCTTGTCCTCTTCCTTGGTAGTTGTATTGGGGTGGAGATCTATAGCCTTGTTGAGGATAATATTGAGGGTTAAGTGGAGAAATTTCTTCTAATTGAGATTGCTTGAACTGAGCTCATAAAGACTGGATATCTTCATATTTATCCAAAACATTATCCATATTCTTGGGAAAGACTCTCAGATTGAGATTGGTGTTATGAAATTTCACTATGCTTAGAGCTTCAACTAAACTATGAGATAATAAAGGCATGAAAAAGTTTAGAGGTAGCTTTCCAGCTTATATCAAGCTATTCTTAGCTTTAATAACTATCTCATATGTGTCTGGTAGAGTGAATCCTCCCATTGAATATAACATCACCACTAAATTATTACTAATACCCTTGAGATAAGTGTGGAGCACAAATATCGAAGGAGGTCTCATGATATGTGGTAGCCTATGCCATGTCCTTTGAAATCTTTTATTAAAATCTCCCATGGATTCATTACGACCTCTCTTAATCACATTCATCTGATGGATTAGTGAAGTATGGTCACTCTTATTCTCAAATCTATTTACCAAAAATTCCCCAAAGCCATCCCCACTTGTAATGCAACCACCTTTCAAAGTCTTATACTAGTCAAGTGCCTTACCTCTTAGAGACATGGCAAGAAATATAATGGCTATGTTAGATCGGGTGACATTATGGAAGTTATATAAATTTGAGATGTCCCTAATATTCTCAAATAGGGTAATAGGACCCTCTCTATTGAAACTAGGGAGACACTTGGTATCATTGGGAGGAATAGGGTCATATGTAGGAAGGTCAATTGGATTTTGGGTGTTGAAGGCTGAGAAAGTTTGTTTCCTATCCATTTCTCTTATTTCATCTTGATCTCCTATCTCTTAAACTTATTCTTCTTCTTCTTCAAAACCTCTTTGTCCAGGATATCTAAGCATTATGAATGGTTTAGGGTGTTGTTCTTTGAGAAGAACTTTAGCTAAATGGGCTTGGTCAAAAATCCTAGATGACCTAGTGAGGACTATGAAGTATAATGTGGGAAAATTGATCTAAATTAGAGATTCACACCTTATATTGTCACCAAATGCTATATTAATAATATTTTTATAACCTTAGGCTTTTCAAGACTAGAATTCACCTTAAAATGTAAATAATTGGTCCCATTAGGCATACTAGAACTATTGTCTCAAAATATTGCACCTTATAAGAGAGTATTCACATCTCTTCCAGATTTGGTAAATGTTAGAACATTTACAGGCATGTGGGTATACCTATAGAAGAAAATCTAGATTTTTATGGATAGATCCCTTAATGTATCACTGTAAAACAACTTCTATCTAAACCAATTTTCTTGAAAGGAAAAGAGTTAGAAATTATAGAAAAGGAAAACCTACTCTAAGAGTGGTGATACACCAAGATCATCTTCGATGTGGATATCATATTTTTATGCACAATATAGCTAAATCCATATACTACCTTGAAGCTCTAAGGGTTATAACACAAATATTTTAGTTTAGAGGTGAGATGCATAAAAAACATAAGGTAAATGAACTAAAATGTAGATTACACATTCAAGAAACAATCATACACTTACAACAATTTAACACACCTTAACACACTCTATATGACCTATTAGACCAAGAAATATTGCTTAAGCATGAAGGGTAAAGGGGTATAAGGATAGAAAATCATCACTTTCTATCACTATACATCACTTACATGCTTAGAAAATTATTTATAAACTTAAAATAAATAGACTAGTACTAATACTTTAAGGGAAAAATGTGATATCAATCCAACAAGGCTTCTCCATACACTATGTGGTTATTTTTACACTAGCCCAAAGACTATATATAACAAAAAGGAAGTGAGAGGAGGAGGCCTTTAGTACCAAAAAGAGGAATCAATCTATTAGGAGTCTCTATCTTTAGCTACAACCATCTTTGCAAATGATGCTCATTTAGGCCATTTGATTTATCCATGTCACCTCAAGTGGTTACACAACTATCTTGCTCTCTCAAAGATGCTTCCCCACTAGTTGCACTAGTAGAAATAATATATTTTTGAGCTGAGTAATGGCATTAATTAGTTATAAAAATGAGATTCCACTTGTTTTAGATTTGTCTTGATGCTAACAACTTCTCACTAGCTTGCTAAGGTGTGTAACAATTTAGGGAAGAGTCAATTTCATTATGTTGGCCTTGGAGAGGCATCACTTGGAGTCTATGTGTATAGCTTATTATTCCTTTGATTGGCCATCAAAAAATGACTTAGATCATGACCTGATCAATGGTCAAATGAACCCTCTGATCTATTTTTTTGGATTAAGATTGTGATCCCTTGGATCCTTGAGCATTTTATTGAAGACCATTGATCTACTTGGGACCCACTATTTTAAATTCCAATGGCTAGCTCATCAACTTGAACTTAACATCTATATAAATATCACTCTACTTGGATCATTCTTTCAGGGCATTTTCTTAGACCTTTTTTTTGGCATTTTCCCTAACCACCTTCTCGTAAACCCTTTTCTATGAAAGAATTAACCTCTTAGGCCCCTTCTCTTTTTGGTCTATTTGCTAGTGTTTCTTTCTTTCAAACTTTCTCCAAGTGTCCCTTCAAACTTTATGCAAGTGTCCCTTCAAACTTTATATGAAAGACACTTTTTTTGAGAATAACCCTTTAACATTCTCATTTTACCTTTTTGAAATCCTAAATATGCCCTTTAGCATTCTTGAAGTGTCCCTTTAGAAAACTTGAAATGTACCCGTTGAAAGAGAAAAAGACCCTTCAGACTTTAGTAAAGTGTCCCATCAGGATTTCTGAAAAGGGCCTTTCAAAATTTTATAAGGGAACTTACATGAGAAATAATTCCTTTTATAAATATTGTTTCAGATAAAACATCTGAAATAATTCCTTCAAAAAATTTGAAAGAGCCAATTTTCTTCAAAAAAGTTGCAAGGGACATTTATTTTAGAAATCTTGCAATGTACCTTTTGGAGAACCTAAAATGTACCCTTTGGAAGAGAAAAAGACCCTTCAACAATTTTGTAAGTGTCCCCTTTAAAAATTTGTTTGGGACACTTTTATGAGGAAAAGACATTTCAAAAATATTGTTAGTGACCCTTTAGAAATGTTGAAATGGACCAATTCTTTGAAAGAACAAACCCTTTAGAAAAGTTACAAAGGACACTTTTCCTTAGGAAAGATTGAAGATGCCTTTCAAAAATATTGAAATATGCCCTTTGGAATTTTCACAAAGGACACTTCCATGAGAAAAAGACCCTTGAAACTTTTTGAAGTGACCCTTTGGAAAGATTCAAATGGACCAATTCCTTCAAACTTTTTGTTTCATACAAAGTTTTTGAAACAATTACTTTGATACTTGAACAAAACTCCTGAAGCAAAACCTTTCCAAAAGAAAGAACACTTGAGAAAAACAGACTAAAATAACACATGAAAAAGACCAAACAAAGTCTTCTAAAGAAAATAACACTTGGTCTTTTTTCTATGGAGATAAACCAATAAGGATGTCGCACTTATCCAAAAAGAAAGATGCAAAACTTGGGTGTGAAAATTAGCTAACAACACCCTCACAAACTCATGATGAAAAATATCCCCAAGGAGTAAATATAAACTCACCCAAATTTTTTATAGTGAAACATTTCATAATATCTGATGATGATGTAAGGACCTCCATAAATAAAATATGATCAAACCTTTTATTATTCCCCATTTTTATATTTTACATATTTTATGGCCTTGTTAAATTTTCAAATTTTCATTTAGCTAAGTATTTTATTTATATTTTTAATCTTTTCATGGCATAATGAAATGGTTATGATGATTTTTTAAACTATCCTATAAATTTCATTAACCATCGTAGAGATTGTGTAACCATCACATGCATAAATAGTTAGTTTGGCCACCATTGAATTTTATTTCAAACTCACTACAATAACACATGTTTTGATGCAGTTTACATGTTCATCTTTGATTTTTATCCTTTTCTATTGTGCTTACCTTCCTAATGTCTTGATACGCTCTTAGTCATGTTTAAATCAATATTAGATGCTTCAAGTTAAATCCAATAAACTCTCAATAAATATTTAGTTAATTCCTACATGAAAAATCTTCCACTTCCCTAAAATTAACTCTTTTTCCCTTGATTTTTTCATCCAAAAAATTCTTTAAGATTTTAGCACCAAGGTTTTAAAGACCTATAATCTACCTTTTTTATCTTTTGAACAAATCATCCCATGTCCCATAGTAATATTTTAGTCATGCATGTGAATTAGAGGAAGAAAAAAATGAGCTTGAATCACAATACTCATAATGAGTAACCATCCAATGTTCATCTATCTCTTTCTTCAATTTATGAGTGCACCTTCATCTTATTTTTTGTTTCCTTTTGATGGATAACTTTTAGGTCTTGTCATCCAGATGATAAATTGATCTTGCCAATATATTCTTACCTAAGTATCCTACACTTTGGATAGGTTATATATTTTCATTTTTTAAATATATTATTATATTAAATATCCTTTTTTATTAAAATATTTTGGATTTATAAAATCCATGCAAAAAAAATAATACCAAAAAATAAATACATCTCTCATACAATTTTCATTATAAATTGCTCTATCTTTCATGTTTGCATTCGTATATATTATATATAAAAAAATAATATCTTGCATGTTAGATTAGATATATATATAGGTAAAATTTTATTTTAAATATATCCAATAATAAATTTTAGTTTTATATTTTATCACATATAATTTCACACATCACACAAACTAACAACTCTCACACACACTTGTATACAAAACTAGTAAACCCAAAAAGAGAATTAGCATTTAGAAGAATTTTATCTTATTTAATTTTAGTAAAAGTAATATATAAACATATAAAATAATATAAATAATAATTAATTTATTTTAATATTGAATATAGTTTCATTCTAAGCAACAATAAATGTTAAAACTTTCATCTAGCTTTGTATCTACAAAATTTGATTTAAAAATTAAAAAATTACATTGCATATGTGTAAAATATGATCTATAGGTTTATATTATAATTTTATATCCAAATTTTAAGGTATAAATTAAACACTCATTTAATTCACATAAAACATAAAAATAAAAACATTCATTCCAACAAACATAGATAGATTTATACACCCTTCAAATCATAAAATGAAAAAATTCAACTTCATAGTTTAGATTTAATTTTAATATCATTAACCATTGAATCCATAAATATTATTAAAAATAAAAAAATATACATTCTCTTCAATTTCAATACTTTTATTTCCATTAGTATCATAGTTTTTCTTTTTATTTCCAAAGCCTTGCTTAAAACACAAATAAGCCAACAAAACCTTGGCAAACAAAACATTCAAATATAAAATTATCAAGTACACATGTTTTAAGTAAAACAAAATGATTTATATAATTCCAAACATAAAATTAAAAAAAAATGTGAATAATTATTTTAGAACTTTAAATTAAACATTTGGCTCAATCTTGAATGATGCTTCCTAAACAACCTCAATTTCAAAAAGTAGAAATGTTTCCAAGAGTGCCATCTATTGTACCAAAAATAAATATTCAAAGTGACATATAAACAAAGATTAAACTAAAATTATTTCACTCTACATATCTTCCTAAACTTGTCATTATTCAATTAGATTCTCTTGACAAAAAAACTTGACTAACATAAGCCCAACTAGTAAGACAAATCCACCTTCTAGCCCATCAATCTGATAACTTAAAAATTTTATACTTTCTCTTTCATTAGAGAATATATCCTTGTCATACTTAATTCACTTCATGGATGACATTTTATATCAATCCCAACATGATAGAGCAAGACAAATTCCCTGAGTCATACCTAATTTCAAACAATTTGTAGAACTTACTATAGACCAAGAGATTCACTACTTTTTCCTCCTCGAATCTAGACATTCTTGGAGTTACATCACACCATAGTTTTATTCCTTTATTAATAATTTTCACATAACTACACTATTTTGGTATAGACACAAACATCCTCTACAACTTGTTATTCAAACTTGTGTATTTACTATTTATTATTATTTTCTCTCTACTTTATATGTAGGAAAACATTCATTTAATATATTTTAATATATTATCATAATAATAATTATAATATATAGACATGTAGTCTCATCTATTTATTGTTATGTACTTATATGGATATGATTAAATTCTTTTTTTAAAGTAACTTAATATGATGAATTGGGAACTCATTTTTTAATATGATCTTATCAAGAAGAGATTAATTAATATGGAAATAAACTTGATTCATATTGATAAAAATATAAAAATGTCATTTATATGTTCAACCATTCACATTTCAATTAGTAATGAACTATTTTATTTTCATTTTCCCACCATCAAAATAACTAATAAGGACTAGCATTCATATTTATTATAAATAGGCAACAATTATCATGCATCACATTTACACATTAGAACCTTAACTTTACCCAATCCTTTTCATTGTTTACATTTTATTAAGAAAATTTATGGATAATTCTTAAACAATTTAGTCTATAAATATTTCGTAATACATTAAGAATTATGATAAGATACATTGTTTAAAAATAGGGTAAAGACAAGGAACATTTTCAATGTTATTGATAAATTAATAGAAAGAAGAATAAATAGATTTCATTATTTAAAATGTGATCTAAATTATTATTTTTCTTTTATATCACTTAATGATTTTAATAACAAGTAAAACATAACTAGTCAACCAAACCTTATCAAAAACTTATCCCAAAAAAATTGAATGGAGAGAGACAAGTAGCATACAAACATAATGCACACTTTCATATGAATAATAGTTCTACAAGTCACATGAGTGTTTATCAAGCCAAAAACCCAAATTTCATAAATCATCAATAGGGAACACTTTTTGCATCATCTCCAAGTTTGTCCAAGGCTCGAAGAAACACTTATGACACAAAAAGCTTTCAATGACTCTAACAGGTCAAAACCTAGGTGTGAATTTCTCACCATCAAACAAATTTTGAAATTATCATGTAGAAGACACTTTCCAACTGCAAAGTGAAAATTCACACATAACCAATCAATAACACAAAAAAATTAGGGGTTAAAAAATTAATGAATTTTTAGACTTATCCACAACATATAAAATACACACAACACTTTGCACATATACAATCCACAATCAATATAAATTTCATAACCCTTGAAAATAGTTTTAAGGGCCCAATGGTATTTCTATAAAACTTTAAAAAGGGGTTTTAAGGGACCAAATATCACTCTCTAAATCCTAAATAAATAATAAAACAAAAAGGTCTCTTGAGGATCCAAAGGGATCTACATATAAACCCAAGAAAGGAGTTATGAATGGGTCACCACAATATTGAAAATTTCTCTTAGTAATTTTCCTCTTTTCAAATTCCGCACACACACATGCACACCCATTTATCCAAATTTTAACCTAAATATCACAACACCCAAACACCACCATTCACATACATACAATCAAAAATCTACCACCATTTACACACAAAATGATTCCAATATTCATGTAATCAAGTATTTGGGGTGGATACATGGCTTCTTGATAAAATACCTCCTTCTCTCCCAAAATATCAAGTGGTTCAATCATAAATGGGGTGACCATCTTCCTCAACTCATTTATATGAGATGAAATTTGGAATTTACTTATACACAAAAACATAAAAAAAACACAACAATATCACATTTTAATTCTATATTCAAAGACAAGTAAATCAACCATAATGAAAACATAAATACCCAAAAATAATTCTCATGGGTTCTAAGGAAAAATTCACAAGCATTAACAAGATACACACACACCATTAAAAGCCATTTCACACACATAGATTAGTCATAAAAACACATATATGCATAAAATATAAATAGGGTTTCAATATGACGATGGCCTACCTAATATATTACAATATCCTCACTTTATCTAAGTCCCTAACTTCCTCTTTCAAGCTCTCTCTAAAGACTCAAAGCCAATAAACTCTCCCCTACCAAGCTAAGACTAATCATGTATGTATAAAGATATGATATTTTCCTAATAATTTTCCACTTGACACATGGCACCATATCCCTTTTTAAGATTTATCATTTTATGTTACACATGTTATCAATTCTCTTACAAATTCCTCATATCAATACTCTTATAATTGTCTTGTAAGGATCCTTGCCTTTACTTTTCCAAAAACTTCAAACTCCATTTTCAAATATAATTTAGGAGGCTCTATGCATTTATATAAGCTTTAAAAATCATAGGTGTATAAAATAAATCTAAATTATATATAAAATCAATCTTATACACTTGGAAAATGCATATCATAGCTTTATCTGTCACTTCTTAAACCTTCTTGCAACCGGAAGTCTTGTATACAGTATCTCTCTATGAAAATTTTATTATATCTTAGTCTTACTTGTTTTATTCTAATGACCTAAGCCTTCTATCATTATCAGAGTGTTGTAAACCCACTTATATTTTGTCTCTAACATTTTTCTACCTATTCTTACTTTCCATCTTTCTAGACAATTGTGTTTTAGTTAGACACCTACATCAATGCAAGTGTCATGCACCAACATAAGTGTCTAGTGCCCTAAATTCATCAATTTTTTAATTTTGGCATTCCCTATGGTTATCCTAAGTTATTTTAATTGATATATTTCTTGATAGGGTTGGTATATATGCATGATCAATCCTAATTCATTCATCACCTAACTAGACAAGGAAACTCATTAGGCAACATATGAAAAGCATTCAATCAAAAATTCAAGTGAACAAAGTTCCTTATTATTTCTTATTTAAGTATTAGTCATATGGATATCCCATCTATAGGTCTAAAATACTTAAGTATAAGTCCATGAGTCTTATTTTAAAAGTTATAAGTTGGGTCACTATTATACTTTTTTTCCATAAATTGCACCCTTGTGCATACATAAACTAACATATTAGGTGATAACTACATTAGTTTGATGTCTTCTTTATATTAATGGATATATAGGTATAACCAACTAAAATATGGGTTTTTATGGTTATCTTAACACTATAAGCACACTAACCCATTTTTTCCAAGGTTATTATGAAGATGAAGAGCTAGGGTTTTATTAATTTGACAATAGTGATAGCCAATGATCTAAATCTAAATGCACTAAAGTGAAGGTGACACAGATCCTAGAATATTATAGGTGGTAACATATAAATACTATAAGTATCATATACTATACACCTATGTCCATGTTGGAAAAATGAATTTACATAACCGTCTAAGGTCGATGCAAGTTTCCTAGGCTACAAAGGTCAAATCTAAATAATTTGATGACTGATCAAGAATCTAGGTCTGTTATGTTTCCAACTTGTTCCATATCAAATATAAATGCACATAGTAAAATAGCTACATATTCTTGTTTCCCATTTATTTTAATATCATTCACTAGATATAATTATTATTTTTAGCACATTTCAATATTTAAATTCAAAATATTATTTATTTGGGTTTTTAATTAATTTCCTACTATGTAATTATTATTTTTAGCATATTTCAATATTTAAATTCAAAATATTGTTTATTTGGGTTTTTAATTAATTTCATACTATAGATATTGTTGATTCATGAATGTGTATCATATGTTTTATATAGTGTTTAAAACACTTCTCATTTCTAGACTAAGACAATCTATTGCATGAGTTGTTGGTTTTGATATTCCTAATATTTGTGGTGGATTAGAGGCCAAGCTATATATCTATTTCACAAAATAAAATGTAAGTGGTTGTTTGGAGAAATCATGGTCTTAGAGATTTTGTGAAATATCAAAGTAATATGAACTAATTCTAATGAATGATGATCAAAACCTAAAGTCTGAACCCTAATCTAGTATGTATATTTATAATGAAAAGCTAAACTATAGTGATTTGATCAAAAGAAAGAGAAAAAGGAAGGGCAGGGTAGAAAGAAGGATGTTTCTGATCTTCAATCTAGACATCATGACAAAGCTTCAATTTCATCAAAGATATTCATTCAAAAAATCACATGACATGAAATTTACAAAACCAAAGATCTTATCATATACTGAGCAAATGTCTAAGGATATTTAAAAAAAAGAAAATAAGAACTCAAATTCACTTTAAGGATTTAATTCTACAAGAAAATTACATTAGCACATCTTCAAGAAAATAAATGGAAATTAAATGAATCTAAAATATTTCAATCAACCTAGCATATGATCAAATTAACAAGTCTTCATTCACATATGCATATCTAGAATTTATAAAATCAATTTAAATTTGAACATTAAACTAGATACGTGAGGAAGCGTCCATGATAATAATCGTACAAATAAATATGAGATAATATTTATAGAGTTCCTTTAATTTAATTACTTGCTCTGAAATTTACACAAAATTTATTCTTTAAAAAAACTTCCTCCACTTTACCAATGACAATACCCATTCTTATAGAGCACCTATGAGGTATGTCGATTAATCCCTATCAAATGATAATTAGCCAAGTGTCAAGGATAGTTTTATTTATATAATATTCTAGACTCAATGACACTTTACAATTAGAATAACCTATAAGCCATGTGTATTACAAATTGTAAATGATTTTACAAGATATAATATTCTTTCAAAATGATTTAAAAGGATTTTAGTACAAAAGAATATTCTAGTTAACTCAGTTGACTTTGAGGCACCTCTATTATTGTAGCCTTTTGTCTTTGCTAAAAAATCTTTGTGGAATTTTCATGTTGTATATCAATCAACTTTAGGTTGATAAATGGCTCCATGAACAATTCCTCTTCTTGCCCTGCCAACTTTTTGAAGTCTTTATCAACTCTGTCTAAGGCTTACTTAATGCTTATAGTATTTCTAATTTTCTCTTCTATTGACAAAACCATATCTAATATATGTTGGTTATCTTCCCCTATAGTTCATGGATTTTATTATTTACCTCCTAAATGAATTATGTAGCCCTATGGTTGGATTCTTGATCAAACCTCGTAGTTTGTGCACCATTATATTCTCTAACTATTTCAAGTAATTAAAAATATCTTATATGTATTTTAACAATTTTAGTATATCCTTTATCTTATACATTAAGATAACCATATCCATATTCAAATGTGCCAGGCTGATTGTTTTAAACCTAGGATTCTAGCTTTCTGTCAATCTCTTGATCAATTCTTCCACCTTCTTATTTAAATCTTGCCATTGATTGACTTGCTTCATAGCCATGGAATGTTTTTTATTTACTACATCCATCTTAAACCCTATAGTTTTTAAGGAACTAAATTTATCATATATAATTTATTCAAACTTATTGATAATTTCTCTTGGCGCTGATAGAACAAACTACTCTTCCAAGTTCTTCTCATGTGTTAGCCCTTTGATGGCATCTTGTAGAATCTATACTTGAGATTGATATAGTTCACAAACACATTATTCAAATTTATGGGCTTCCCCTCATTTTTATACTTTATTCTAAGTTAAATGAGTTAAAGGATCCACTTTTTTATGCATAACTTATTCACCACCTTCTATAACCATTGTCTTGATGACCATTTGCAAACGTATAGCATTTGGATCAAATCTTACACCAACTAAATATTGTGCCACATGTGAGACTAGGACCTCTACTTTTGATTATACTACTGATTGACTTGGATTATCCAATATATTTGCTTCTTCTTATTTCAAGGAAACAATTCATGGATTCAACTCTTGTTACATAGGTATGCTTGTAGTCTTCACCATACCCCATAGATGATAAGTGCATAGATTTTCTAACCTTGGTTCATAAATGAACCATTATATAATAAGTGGTCTATATATGATGTAATATTCATTAAATATATTAACATATTCCAAAGGTGGTGTAATGGTCACTTCAGATTTCTTAGCTTTTGAGATAATGGTAGTCTCATCTTTCACCATGCGAGGATCTATGTTTATCAAGTCCATTGTTTTCTTATTTCCATTTTCTTCTTTGGATTGCTCAACCTTTTATTATTTTGAATTTTAATCTATATCATATGTCATATATAACATCCTTAATGCATCTTCAATAGACTAATGAGGATCTAGAGCTATCATATGAACCTCCTATTAAGGTGAATCTTGCTTTGTTGTCATAGATGATTAAAGAGATGAGGAGCTAGAAGTAATGTCTCTTGGTATTTTATCTTCATGCCTATGTTATGCTTGTGTATCTATTGATGAAATCCTATAATAATGAACATTTATCAAATGATATTGTCTATGGCCTAGCTGCCATCTATCTTCCATTTTCTAGTCTCTATTAAATTTAGACTCAAGTTTTATGTTGTGTTCCTTTAATCTCATAACAAATTCATAGGTTGTGTATGCCTTAGTGTATATGAATTAAAATGAATTAGGATCCTCAAAAGGCATATTAAAAATACCCTTGATCCTCAAATGTTCTTTTACCTTTCCATATGGATCCCAATACCTATGATCATCAATTTCCAAGTTGAAAGACAACCTATGCTTTGAAGGAACCTCAATATGATCCCACTACCTAAATACTATTTTTCCAATTGTCATAGGGAAATTGTGTAGGATTACATTTATTTTAAACTTATAAATTACATCTATCCCATTGAAAATTTGATATGACACCTCTTGTTCTACTGATTTATCAGGTATATTAACTGGTAATTTGAGAGGGTTCATTTATGTTATTTACTTTCTTATATTAATGCAATCAAGATACAACCATATCTCTCTCATTGCCTAAATTTAATTCCTAATTAAATATATTGTTATCATAATTGGAATACCATTAATGTATTCATGCAATGGAGGTTAAACATAGTAAAAAATAACTAGATATGGTCTATATACTTATAGACGTGCAATTAGGAATAGTACTAGGATATAATCTGGGTGCCACTAGGAGACCATTCTCTTTGATTTGTGATTTTGGTGGTTTCACATAGGGAATATAATAGATAAGACATCATATATAATTTAATCTTATTCTTATTCTTGATTCTATATATTTGTTTGTTTAGGGAAATACTGATTATTTCACCTAATGGAGGAACCATGACTTTCTCAATGATGAAGTATACCACAGGGACCCACATTGGTTCAACATGTGTTATATGTGCACATCCATACAAATATAGGTCTAAATTTGATTATAGGTATGTTATTTTTGGGATATATAATGGCTTAGTTACCTAATTCTAACCATTTTACCAAAATGTCCATCATGTGGTGCTTCTTAACCCATGAATTAATGGAGGTTAAGTCTATCTAGGGTTTAGGAAATTTTTAGTAAGACTCAAATGAAATAAGAGAGATATATGAAATTTTACTTAAGCTATGCTCATGAATTAGCATACCCTTGTCAAGTTTAGTCTCTTTGAAAATTAGACTAAGAACATTGATACAATGAAGTACCTCTAGTTTAGAAGTATCATAGTGTAGTCACATCATTTGGATTGCCACAATATCATCATATAATCTCTTCACTAAGAGTATTTTATCTTATTATTTGGTTATAACTCCCTAGTTCTCAATTATCCAAAACAACTTTGAGTAATTATTATCCCCAATGTTTAATGAAGTAACTACAAACTCTATGTCCTTGAGCACTTGACCTTTCATGTTTGAGGAAAAATATAACTCAACTACTTGGTTTGAAATATGTCCATGTGACACCATTTCTTTAATGATAATTAAATTATCCTTTTTTAATTGACAATTAAACTCTTCCCAACTCAACATAGTGAATCCAAGAATAGTTTAGGGCTTTCCATATGTCCTAGGGATTTTTGGTGGTTTACATAGAAATTTAATGGTAACAAGAAAGTTTGAAGTATGTTCTTAGGTGAATTATATTGAATTTGGATCACACATTTATACATTTCACATGATCAAGTCTGAAAGATCTTTGAATATGATGTGTATGCCTATGTGGAATCATCTTGTCATGTATCTCATTTATTTTTAAAATGTGACCATTGTCATTTGGGCACGTATCATCATCTCATGTAATCTTGGATTTCAATAAAATGATTTTCATTAATCTCTTTGGGAGTATTTTGGCCTTGAATTTTATTATGTCTATTAATATTTGATTTGAGTATATGGGATTATTACATTTTCCATTATCATGTGATTTTGGTCTACCTTGTAGATAGTCTCCATAACTTGAATGCTTTTGTACCACATGGTGGTATCATGTATAATCTAGGATTTTTGACTCCTAAACTCTATGTTCACCATCAATCTCATTTTTTAGGATTATATGCATACCATTGATCTTGATCTAATTGATTAAATGAACACCATTGATATGTTGAATGCATGATCAAGCACATAATATTGATCTATCCTTTATACCTCTGATTAAATGTAGACCATTGATTTGTATCTAGTTTTATATGATTGTGACACTTGTCACTATTGAATTCCTTCTCAAGATCCATTAACATGTTGACTATATACTCACCATCAATTTTTAATTTCAAGAATTAGTGTGACCTATTGATCTTGATATTGACTTATTGACTTTAGGGAAACACTCATGTACCATTGATCTCTCTTTAGAGATTTCAAGATTTTTCCACTTGGATACACCACATGTTTTCATACCTATGAATAATGAAAGCAATGAATTAAGGGTTTGGAGTATATATATAAATACTTAGCATATAGTTTAGACTAAGGTTTTAATGAATTGATAAATTCAATTAAAATTTAGGATAAAATTAAACTATGTCTAAAATGAAATAAATTGACTTGTTGAAAAATATTAATCTATTTAATAAAATCTTAGTCTAAAAAATTTAGACTAAGTTTTTTTGAATGTGATTAAACTTAGATTAAATTAATTTATTAGGGATTAAAGGCTAACATAATATTTTTAATGAGACCATGCTAGTTAACCAATGGTTACATTAATGTTGAAGTAAAAAACATTGAATACTTTTTCATTCCAATGAAAATCCATAGATCCTGTAAGATGGAAGAACCAAAGTCAAATGTTAGTAACATTAGGTGAAATAACATAAAGCTGATGATAACATAACAATTTAAACTAAATCAATCATAATTTTCAATAATGCATTTTGATCAAGTTGAAATTCTAATTCATAGCATAATTTGTAAAATTGAAAAATTGAAAAAAGGTCCTCAACATTCAAAAATAAGGTTATGTTGACCTCAACAAATGGAGACCTCTAGGGGAAACATTGAAAAATGTTAGAACTCAGATACTCTTAGTTTATAATAATAAATAGACTCATCATTCCACATGATCAAGTACCATTATGAATATCAATTCATGATTAAAACAAATTTTACAAATGTAGAATCAGATTTAAACATCAAAACTTAGCCATATTGTGTGTGATTTGATTCATTTAATTTTAGAGTTAAAATCACTAAGATGGGGATGAATTAGTGAACCCAAATAATATAACTTCAATTCTAATCTATATAAATGCTTAATCAATTACCACAAGCATTCATGAAGCATACACATCATTCATAGCAATGAGCAAGGGAGATAATGCAAGATCAACACATAACACATGACATACATGGGAAACCCTCTTAGGGAATAAAACCCACTAGAACCTACAATTGTAATACTATATTATAATATCAAAAACCAATTTAGACCATCTTAAAATGATCAAGGAACTATAATCCATATTTAGTGAGACTATAATCCCACAAGGTGCTACCATACCTGCTTAGCTGAGCTGCAATAATAACTAGACTTTTAGCAATTTTTACCTTATAAGGAGGATGTAACTACCTTATATTATGAGTTACATAACAACACCTTTGAACACATCTAACTTTTAACTGATGTCTTCAACACCTGATGATGGACCTCTGTTTATCACTCTTCACCTTCACTAATACTCACATAGAAAGAGCACTATTCTACCAACAAAATTATGAGCAATGGGTCATAAAAATAGTTTTCAAAATTATCTACTCATAAAATCATCCATAATTCAATATACCCCTCCTTAATTCCATAACCCACACACACACACCTGTCTCAAATCTCTCCCAAGTCTCACACTCACAATTCTAGAAATCACCATCTTTGATTTCACTGTTTATAGAGTGTACTTGATAATCAAAACCTTTGTCAGACATTAAGAGTTACTTATCCCTTAAATAATTTCTCACGTGAATACATGTTTGAAAAAAAATTCATAAGTTGGCAATAACATCTATGTATTACCCTTAAGGAACTACACCTTTTAATAAGGTCTTTGTAGCCCTTATACATCTCATGTGAACCCATTCACTCCTTTAAAACTTCATAAAACAAAAAAATAACACATGAACACATTAAAATACTTGGGTCCATTCCTTATTCTCCATTCAACATCCTCAAAATAGCACATTCAACTTTGCTCACCTCTACATATTCTCAAACAACTCAAACACTAACCCAATGCACAAGAACATTATGAATGAAAACAAATAAACTTCTTAAGCATTATTCAAGACCAAGAGATATTTATCACACATTAAAAAACCACACAAATAATCCTCATGGAGTCTACAACACTCCCAAATAGATAAGCCATCATGAGACATGGAAATAACATCAACACAAGATCAAATATCCTTCTTGGGTCACTTACAAAATGTATAAGAAAACACAGTAAACTTTGGAGCACCATATATTTGTCTATACATATTTCCAAATATTCAAATCCATATTTAAAAATGTGCCCTAGATCCCTATGCCACTTTGATTTTTACTGCATGAGTAAATTCTACCTAGATCGAAAGATATGGTCCAAAAACCATAGACTATATTTTCCTTTGCAAATTCAAATATTCAAATATAAATGGTCATAGTTAACCTTCAAACACAATGCTTACATATTTTTTCCTCTTATATTTAGATCAATTATGCACCATTTATCTTTTTTTAACTTTAATTCATAGGCACCAATGCTCAAATGTTAAACCTCAATCGCTTTGGCCTCATCTTATATAACCTTGTAATATTAACTCCATGCACTCTATCAATCTCTACAAATCAACTAGGTATTTAACTATTAATGTTCACCATTCGATTAATTTATATGAACACCAACTCATCATTAGAGCCTTATATTTTACCTTTGCTCAGTTATTAAAAATCATATACCTATCCTCATCTCATTGCTTCCTAACTTATTGGAGCAATGCATACCATCGATCTTGTTTGAAATATGACTTGTGTAGAAATGACTATGGTAACCTTTTAAATACTTTTGGAAGGCCAACTTTTCTTAGTCATAACATTTTCCTCACTCACTCACATGTTATCAAATTTAGACCATGTGATATCCTCACGTAAGAGAATTGAACCATATGACAAATTGCTCTTGAAACATTCATTTGTGTGAGATATAATGCCATTAAAATTGCTTCTCAAAATATTATGTCATAAAGACAACTATGATTAGAATTTGTTTGGGAGACCAACTTTGCTCCTGCATAACTTTTATCATGCTTTAGTGCCTAATCTCAAATTTAGCATAAATAAACTATGCATACAACTAAAAAAAACCCATATAACTGACTTATCTTAAAACATCCACACATACAAGATATTCCTTCATAAAAATGATTACTTAACTCTTCTTTCCATATGTAAATTTGGTTAAGTATGGGAAAATACAGTAAAATTTCCTATGAGACCAACGTTGCACATGCATATATTTTCATGTGATTTAGTGATTAACCTAAAAGATAGTGAAAATAAAATAGGTATAGAATTAAACAAACCCATTTGATCAAATTTTCCTAAAACATCTACACATATGAGATATAACTTCATCAATATGCTTACTCAACTCTTATTTCTATATTACAAATTTGGCTATGGGAAAACACTATTAAAATCCTTGGGAGCCCAAATCTTCAACCACATATATTTGAATAATCTTAGGCATATGATCTATAATTTATAACATATAAAATAGGGACTAATGTGATCACAACCATATGCCCAATTCCCCTATCTCATCCATAAGTGGTAATGGTGACATCAACAGACTACATACTCCTATTTTTAACCACTAGACCCAAACTATCTAGATGAAAACTATGGAAAAAAAAATAATTCCACTTATTCACATAAGATATCAAAGCATATATAACATCTTAGGGACATATTTCATATGATAAAATCACCATACTCATCCCTAAACATCTCTAATCATGCCAAAACTAAAGATCTACCAAACTAAATTTAGGCATACTAGCATAAGCACATTACATGCTTTGTCATTATTAATAAGGATAAAAAAGCACTTCATCCATTGATAAGGACACCTCCATGACATCACTAAAAACTCTTTAATATTCTCTCCCTTTTTTTTGATGTTGACAACCATCATATATAGAAATATATAGCTCACCTTCTCTTTCTTCAAGCACTCCCACAACATGAAATTTATCCCCCTTTGACACAAAGACAAAGTGGGAAAAAATGATCATAAGGACTTATAAATACTATAAATATGAAATGACCATTTTATAAAGATGATACAAACCCCCTTACCTTGATCCTATCTCTTCTTTCCTTGATAACTTCCTCTTGCTCCATGCTAACACTCTTTCCAACCAAGCCTACAACCAATGAACAATGAGCACACAAAAGAATTAAAACATGATGGAACATAAAAATATACATCTAAAAGGGAATCCCTATAATATTTTTTATTAATTTCACCACTTGACCATCTTCACATCTCCATACACCATGATGAACCAACATACATGATTACTATCCTTCTCTCTCAAGATACCATAATGACCATCAACAAAAATTCATTACACTCACCAAAAAATAAAAATTATCTCAATCAACAAAATAAATCTCCATGAAACAAACATATCTTTCTCTTTTGGAGTAACTAAGCAAAAATCACTCTTCTTCACACTAGGCTTGTCTTAGACTCCTTTTAGCCCTACCTAGAGCTTATAGACCCGAAATCTTTCAATTGATACATCTTCAAAAATTTAAACTTCATATCTAGATCACTCTCATAATCCCCCTCAAGCACACCAATTTACATCACCAAGCTCATCTTCTATAACATACTTCCTTCATAAATATACTAACAAATTAACCATCCATATTGACAAAAACTTGAATAACTTGAGACTCACTAACCTTCAAATCTCTATGAATCTTATTTTAAAAACCCATTTGGCCCATTTAGCCTATTAATAATCCTAAGACCTCAACTCATAAGGCAAACCACTTTTATAGTATAGCTAAAAACCCTAGAATCTCAACACAAATGAAGTCAACAAACCTCCTTTTAGTCAACGTACACTTGTAAAACTTCTTGAACACTTGGATACACCCATCACAAACTTCTAGACCAAAAATTAATCCTTCAGACCTTTTATAACATAGACTTTTTATAACCTATTTTAGGCCTGCTTGCCCTTAAGTAAAAAACTAAGAAAACTGAGAGCACTCAGAAATATTTAATTGGCATAAATATACATTTAGACAAAAAACATCACTTGAAGCACATCACAAATTAGTGCATAGAATTTTCTTAGCATCAAAATCTTCTTGAAATTTGCATCAATCTCATTAAGCCACTTGGAACAACCCATTTTGACTTTGTACTATAGCTCCTTCACAAACCTCTAAAATAGGATCATGAACTTGTTACTACCCCTTAACCAAAGACCTCTAATTGGAATTATCATATTGAGAATAAAAACTTTCTTCTCCACTGAATGGAGTTTCTTAAGAAGCATAGATAAGGACCTCCTCTACACCATAATGCTCTACCATAGTGTGAAACCATGTTTTGCCCACAACTCCTCATATTACTTCTCCTCCTTGGTAATCTAATACTTATAGTTCTTCTTCTTATTTGGCTTAGGAGAAATAACTTCCTCATAAACTAATACATTATCCTTTTCTTATATGATTTGATTGAAAATACATGTAGACAACACATATTCATTACATACCTTTTTATCTGAAGGATCCACCTTATATTTTAAAACCTCATTACTAGGCATAGACAATTAATGTTCTTTACATGATATATAATCAATAATAGTAAGATGTCCACTTGGATCCATACATAACTTAGGATTATCCTCAACTAGTATCTTGGTCTTTTCCTTGAGCTTAATGTCTTCATTCTCAACATGAGTAGACAATGAGATCTCTTGTTACTCTTCAACTTCTAAATTATTCTCCACCAAAGAAAATATATTACTTGGACCTATAGTCTCATCATGACTCACACTTATCACCTTTAGATTCCATGTGTTGACTTGCCTTATTTATTGCATTTTAGGATCCTATTTAAACATATTATAACTTATAGACCTTGCTTGAAGAACCTAATATGTGACCTCTTTGTTCACAATTGTAGTACACCATATTCCTTGATGGAAATATAGTTTTCCTTATTATGTTTGGACAAAAACTTGCAATATGTCCTTTATCATGACAAACAAAACAACCTCCCCTTTTTAAAGAAGACTCACCTTGTCTAACCTTATCTGGATAATGGTTTTCAAAGTGTCCCACAACAAGATAGTTAAATCACTTAAATATTTTCATAAATTTTGATTGATGAACACCATCATAGTTCCATACAAACTCATTTCTAGAAAGTCTCTTTCACTCTCTAGCCTTGTGACCAAATTGATTACATGTGAAATAATAACCATTAAAGCTTGTATACCTCATTACATTTGGTTGTTTGATCTGATTTTTATTTACTCTACCATCACCTTAATTCCTTATCTAATTATTTATCTTAAAATTATGATTTTCCTAGTTCATATTAGTATTCATCTTATCTTGATTTACATTCTTTTGTTCTTCTTCATATCCAATACTAGTTATATCACTAGCATTCTTTTAACCACTTAGAATATTATATATATCACATGATCTCTTTTCAAATCCCACAAATGTATTCACCTTAATATATTTCTTTTCTAACTCATATTTCAAAGTCTCATTTTTAGAAACATACCTTAAAAATTCATCTTCTTTAGCTTTTAGGCTTGTAGATAGAATTTCCAATTGACAAATGAGATGCTTGATCATATCTTAATACTCCTTGGTGTCTTTATTCAATATTACCTTATATACATTGAATTTATCCTCATAGTCCTTGAGTTTATATTTCATCTTCTTATTGATATTCTTCTCAATCTTCAGTTCCTCAAGAGCATTCATTAGTATAGTTTCACAGTCACTTCATCTTTATCATCATCTGAAACACTCCAAGTAGACTCCTTATGATGTGAGGAGATTCCTTCATCAAACATTAATAGGGATTCATATTCATCACAAACATCATCTTCATGATCATATTTTGAGTCACTATATTCACTCTCATCAAATGAGTTTCAATCTTCTTTGGTGTAGAGAATCTTCTTTTTCTTGACAGACTTCTTATTGTTGTTATACTTTTTGAATCCTTTCTTCCTACATGTTTTCTTTCTTTCATCTTGACCTTCACTATGCTCTTCATCATCAATGTTTTCATGCTTATGAGGGAACTTGTGAGCAAAATGTCCTATCTCTACACAATTAAAACATTTGAAGGGTAGTTTACCTTTATACTTCCTTGAAATTGTGTTTAATTTATTAGTAATCAAAGTAATTACTTCATCATCATCAATATCAAATATGTCATCCTCTTTGGATTTATTACCTTGTAAATTATTATTATTATACTTCATCTATGTCTTTAATGTAACTTCAATCTTTGGTGATATGTCATCATTTTCTCTCATCTCATATACAGTAAGGGTGTCATAAAATAGGTCTATCTTCAACTGAGTATGATCATAACTCTCTTCTATAGAAGGTAATTTTGTATTAAAATTGAGAGATAGATACTTACCTTTTGTACTATTTTAGCATCTTCAAGATTCTTTCCAAGACCTCTAATGATGTTCATAGTCTCATCAACTCTCTAAAACAAGGATGGCACATAATCTTTTTCCTTCATCTTAAGACTTTCAAATTGCCTTTTATGAGTCTACAACATAACATGCTTGACCTTTGAATCTCCTTCCAAAATGATCTATATTTTATCCCATGTCTCTTTTTTAAAAGTAAATGGATTACCTTGGTGTATTCATTATCTAAAAGACTACAAGTGATAGCATTCATTTCCTTGGAATTGTTTTGACACAACTTATTATTTACAATACTAGATAGAGGAATAATAAGAACAACATAACCATCTAGAACAGATTGCCATACATCAAAACCTAGGTACATAATGTATGTCCTCATCCTTGAACTTTAAAAATATAATTGGATCCATTGAAAATCGGTGCTTGCTTAGTAAGAAACCTTCTTGATGATTACCAATATTCTACCCTAGATCACCTTCAAGCTATTAAGCCTTTACCAAAGGACCAAATTTGATACCAATTATTACAGGTACAATCAATAATAGGGGGTGAATTAGTGATCCCAAATAATCAAACTTCAATTTTTATCTTTATAAACACTTAATAAGTTACCACAAGTATTCATGAAGCATACACATCATTCGTATTAATGAACAAGAGAGAAAATGCAAGATCAATCACATAACACATGACATATAGGGGAAACCCTCTTGGGTAATAAACCCCACTAGAACATATGAATAGACTAATATCTTATAATAACAAGAACCAATTTAAACCATCTATAAATTATCAAGGAATTGCAATCCCTATTTAATGAGACTACAATTGCATAAGGTGTTGTCACATCTGTCTAGTTGGGTTACAAAAATAACCAAACTTTTATCAAATTTTACGTTGCAAAGAGTCTATAACTACTTTAGATGTTCATATACCACAATAACATGTATAAATACATACTCTTTTTTATTTTTGTCTTCAACACCTTATTATAGACCTCTGCTTATCACTCTTGACCTTTGCTCATAGTCAAATAGTAAAATCAATATTCTACCAATGGAATTATGACCAACAAGTCATAAAAACTATCCTCATCCTAATATACTCATCAAATCATCCACATATCACTATACCTCTCATTTTATCCATAATCTACACACACAATCCTCTCTCAAATGTTTCCCAAGTCTCATACTCACAAGTCTAGAAATCATCATCTTTGATTTCACTATATAGAGCATGCTTGATAATCAACACCTTGGTTTGCCATTAGGCATGCCTTAGCCCTTTATTCATTTATCACATGAATGCATGGCTCAAAACAATATTTTTAGGTTAGTCGTAGCATCTATGGATCACTCTTAAGGGATTACACCTTCTAATAAGGCCCTTATAGCCCTTATAGGTCTCAAGTGAACCCATTCACTCCTTCATCACTTCGTAAAACAAAAAAGAATACAATACCACTTTCAAATATGTGGGTACACTATTTATGTCCCTTTTGTCGTTCTAAAATGATCACAATCAAATTTTCTCACATCTATGTATGCTCAAAGAATCCAAACATTGACTTAGTACATAGGAACATTATGAATGAAAACATAATCAACTTCTTAAGGATTATTCATAACCAATATAGATTTATCACACCTCCAAAAACCACATAGAGCATCCTCATGGGGTCTAAAACACTCTCAAATAACTAAGTCATCATGATACATCAAAATAACATCAACACAAGCTCGAGTATCCTTCTTGGGTCACTTGCAGAACATATACAAAAACATAATAAATTTTGGATAACAATATCTTTCTCTATACACATTGGTATATCTTCAAATTCATATTTATAGATGTGCCTTGGAGTCCTCTACCATTTCTATTTTTTATTCATGAGTAAATTTTACCTAGATCGAAAGATATGGTCCAAAAACCACATACTAGTTTTTTTCTTTATATGTTCAAATATTCAAATACAAATTATCACAGTTAACTTTAGAACACAATTCTCACATCTCATGTCCTATAAAATTTAGACCAATTACACACCATTGATCTTGTTCAAACTTTAATGCATAGGTGATAATTCTCAAAGATTAAACCTTAGTCACTTTGACCTCATCTCATGCAATCTTGTAATGTTGACTACGTGCACTCCATTGATCTCTATAGATCAACCAAGTCTTTAACTATCAATTCTCATAATTCAATCAATCTATATGAACACTCACTCATTATTATATCCTTTTCCTTTACCTTTGTTTAGTCATTAAATGTTATGCATTCATCCTCATCTCATTACTTCTTGACTTCTTGGAGTAATTCATACCATCTATCTTGTTCAAACTTTAACTTGTGTAGAAATGATCAAGTATGGGAACCTTTGAAATATTCCTAAAAGTCCAACTTTGCTCAGTCATAACATTTTTGTTATTCACTATCATGTTCTCAAATTTGGACCATATGATCTCCTCACATAGAAGAATCCAACCATGTGACAAATTACTCCTGAAACATTTGTGCATGTGAGATATAATTTGATTAAAATGCCTTATAAAATTATTTAATCATAGATCCAACTATGTTTAGAATTTGTCTAAGAGACCAACTTTGTTCTTGCATAACTTTTTCCATGCCTCAGCAAATGATCTCAAATTTATCACAAATCCACCATGTAAAAAACTAATCAAACCCATATGATCACCTTCTCCTAAAACATCCACACATGTGATATATGCCTTCATCAAAAATATTACTCAACTCTTCCTACCATATGCAAATTTGGCAAAGTATGGGAAAACATAGTCAAACTGCTTGTAAATGCAACTTTGCACATTTATATCTTTTCTCATGCTTTAACACTTGACCCAAAAGTTTTCACAAATAAACTAGGTATAAAAATAAACAAATCCATATGATCACCTTCTCTTGAAACATACACACATGAGAGATATAAATTCATCAATATGCTTACTTGGCTCTTCTTGCCATATTACAAATTTGGCTAAATATGGGAAAATACTATCAAAATGCCTAGTATCCCAACTTCTCACCCACATATGTTTGACTTTGCTTAGGCACATGACCTATTATTTAATACATAGTAACTAAGGATTAATTTGATCACAGTCATATGACTAACTCCCCCTAACTCATCTACATGTGTCAATGGTGACATTAGGAAATTACCTACTCAAAATTTCTACCACTAGAGCCAAATTATTTAGATAAAAACTATGGATGACTAGATGAATTATAATTATGCACACAAGATCTCAAAGCATAGATAAAATCTTAGGGACTTATTTCTCATGCTCCAATCACCATACTCATCCCTGAACATCTCTAATCATGCCAAAACTGAAGATCATCCAAGCCAACTTTAAGCATACTAGGATAAGCACATTGAACACTTTGTCATTGTTACCTAGGATAAAAAATCACTTCATCCACTCACAAAGACACCTCCATGACATCATCATCACATTAATGACAACTCTCCAACATCTATTAATTGCCATGGGATTGAAAAGACAAATTAAAGATTTCATCACCTTAATCATTAACATAGACTTATAACATATTTAGATATTCATTATGAACCATGATTTATTAAAAGGGAAGTCTTGGACATTTCTTTACTTCCAACAAAGCATCCATATCCTCGATAAAGATACCTTTAGCTCCTCTCTAGGCCTTCCTCCACTACCATCCAGACATCCATAGCCTCGTGGAAATCACTAGAATCATATTTTCGTAGAAAGATTTTAGATTCTCAATAAGAATCCTATTTTTTACATTTTTCAAACTATTTTTAACTTTACAACAAAGGTTAAGAACCATAATTAGCCAAGTTTTTAGGATTTTTATCAAATATTTATTTTTAAGATAATCATCCTTGGTTATAAACTTAACCCTAGGCAATAATATTTTTTATGTGCTAACATGACTTTGTTCTAATAATTCAAACTTTCACTCCAACATATGCAATCCTTATTAGAACTAAACTTAGATCAGAACAAGGTTTAACATTTTTAAGGAATAATTAATCTAGATATCAATCTTTACCAATGTTTTAGAAACATAACATCAAGCTCAAAATTTATAAAATCCATGATCAACCAATGTTTAAGAGTCATACCTTCATTCTTCATTTTAGAAGTTACTTTTGAGAATTTGGATTAAAGAGGGATTTTGAAAACTATCTTGAAAATACTTATTGAAATTAGAGAACAAACCAAAGAAAATAAAGACAACAAATAAAATAGACAACAAGCAAATAAATTTTTAAAAACAAGGAATAAGAAATAAAACTAATCTAATCCTACATACACTAACTCTAACTAATCCTACAAATCACTCCATAAATACTTGAGGTGGAACAACATAGAAATAGTACTTGAGGTACTACCCATTAGTTGGTAGATTAAACTCTACTCCTTGCAAGTCTTTGAGCTTGAAGGTGTTGTCTCCCAATGTCTTAATAATTTGGTAAGGGCCAATCCATAGAGGAGTGAATTTCCCATGTTTTCTTTTTTTCTTAAATGTTTTATCCCATAGGAGAATCAAGTATCCTTGTCTAAATACCTTAATCTTTGAACATTTATCAAACCATATTTTTCTAGTTGTTTGATTTCTACTAAAGTTAGAAAATTCTTCTTCTCTTGCATCCTCTATTTGTATGATGTTAAGAAAACTAGAATTAGCATATTCTTGATCTTCTTCCATATACTCTTGCATGAACTTGTAAGTTGGAAACATGAGAGTAATTGTAAATATTGGTTCTTGACCATATACCAATAGAAATGGTGATGTTTTAAGAGCTTATTTCAATCTAGTTATATTTGTCTAAAGAGCATACTTAATCAATTTATGCCATGTCCTTGGTTCTTGAATTGTAGACTTTTTGATAGCTTTCATCAAATTTTTGTTTGTTGAGTCTGAAACTCCATTACCCTAGGGATAATGATTTGATGAAATCTTAAGAGCTATATTGTTATAATATGAACACTTAGTAATTTATATGCATATAAATGTTTTCCCATTATCACAAACCAATGATATTATTTTCCCAAATCTAGTACAAATATTCTCTTCTAAGAACTTGATTACATCTTCAGTTCTACATTGTTTTGTTGTTACTACCTTTGTACATCTTGTGCAATAATGAGTAGTAGTAAGAACATACTTTTTTCCATCTAAATAATTAGGTTAAATAACCCCTAAAAAATTCCAAACCCCATTGAGCAAAAGGTTTGTCAATTATAACTAGCTTTAATGGCATAACATCTTTTGGTTCCTTGGCATTGAAAATCTGACATTGATGACATTTTCTAACATGCTTGTGTGCATACTTAAATAGACCAATAATATCCTAACCTTAGGATATTTTAAGATATTATCTTTCCAAAAGGCTGTCCACTCCCAAGTTTTTCATGAAAAATACTCAAGATTTCAACTGCTTCTTCTTTTAAAACACATCTCAAGTATATACCTTCATAGTTTTTCCTATACAGTATCCCATATTTAATCAATAAATGAGTTGATTTGAGCCTCAAATATATTATTTTTTCTCTACTAATAAATATAGGACAAGAACCATTGATCAATAAATGAATGATTGCATCATACCAATAATTTAGTTGGAATTATTGTTGATCAACCTACATGATATTCAAACTAGGATTAGTGTTAGAAATTAATTGAATCAATCCTTGACATCTCACTATTTTTGTATTTTTTATTTAAATATTATACTCTTGGAGTATAAACATCACTTACCTCTTCTCTCTCCCAATTCATATTGACTAAGCATAAGTTTAGTGATAGGTTTTGACAATATTGCATGCACTTTAATCCTAAGGATATAGTGTCTCATTTTTTAAACTGCCTTAACTAAAGAAAAATATTGTTTATAAATTAGAGAATAGTTTAACTCATAATTTTTAAATTTAGTACTCATAAATGAAATTGGATAATCACATTTATCTATTTTTTGAGTTAAAACAACTACTATAGTATGTTTATTAGAACTTATCAACACATGTGCCTGTCCTATTACTTTTTTAATAGACTTGGAAGATTTATTCATTTCTTCATTCCATATGAAATTTGTGTCCTTATTAATCATGTCATTAAGTTTTTTAAAATATCTATAAAACCAAAAATTAATTTTCTTACAAAACTAATTTCTCAAAGAAAGAGTTTAATTCTTTTCTACTATTAGGGGGTTCTATCTTAGATATGACATTAACTCTATTAGGATCTATAGAAGTCCCATCTTTATTTATAATCTATCCTAGTAATTTACCTTTAGTTACACAAATAATACTCTTATTAGGATAAGGCAAATTCCTTACCTTCTATAATGTTCAAATATTTGTAAATGCATTCTATGATCTTACTTATTTTTGGAAAACATAGTTAGATCATCCATGTATATAATGATGCATTTACCTATGAGACGTTGAAATTCATGGTCCATATCCATTTTATAGTTATATCCTACATTGATGAGTACAAAATTAATCCTTTTTTAAGAAAAACTACCCCACATCATTGTGAATAGAGTCTTCATTCTATCCTCTTTATTAATAAGTACTTGATTATATCATGAAAACCCATCTAGAAAAGACATCATGGTAGAACCATTAACAATTTGAATCACTTGGTAAATATATGGTAAATGATAATTATCCTTTTCAAAATATTTGTTTAAATTTCTAAATTATATGAATAATCTAATCTCTCCATTTTTCTTTCTAGATAATACTAAATTAGCTACCCAAGTAGAATATCTAATTAGAAAAGCTATTTTTTCATCTAATAGCTTCTTTAAATTTTTATAAATCAATGGATCCAAAATAGGATTGATAGGTCTTTGCTTTTCTCTGAAAGGTTTTAAAGCTTATTTTAATTTAATGGTATGGGTACTAACTCTAGGATCAAAAATATTTAAGTTTTCATAGGACCATGTAATGACATCCTTGTATTTGGTCAATAAGTCTTTGGCCTTTCTAGACTCTTCATTTATACAAACTATAACAAAGTTTACTAGTTGAGGTTGACCTTGATTTCCTACATCAACTACATTATAATCCTTCCCATTCACCTTGAGAACTTTAACAATTTCATCTAGTTTGTCTTTGTCAAATAATATTTCTAAGGTAATCATGCCTCCGAGAATCTTGTTGTCATTTGATTGTATCATCTTGTCATGAACCGTGTCTTCATCAAAGATAATTTTCATTTACTTCATCAATAATATGAGACTCAAATACTCCTAATTTATTCATGAACTCAATTATTTGTTGATCATCATTAAACACTTGCATATGGTTGACATTGTTAGGACCTAAGGGTCATGCGACTAATTCAATGTTAAGTCTTTTGGAATCTTGGTTGGGCATCAGGTTAGTTGAAGTTGAAGCTAGCTCATCATAAAATTCATTCTCTTCTTGAAGTATTGAATCAATTTTGAAATCATCAAAATAATCAATGAAGTCCCACACTCTAAACTTATATTTCATAAGATATGACAATATGCATTAATATTTAAATCTAACTTAATTAACTACGAGCTCAGAATCACCATATACTAGCAGTTATTTAACCTTATGTTTGATAGATAATTATAATCCTAAAATTAATGCTTCATAATTTTCCAAATTATTAGTGTGGGGAAAATGAAGTTTTTAAGAAGAAGCATATTCTTTCCCAATGGGATTGATTAAAATAATTTCTACTCTAGATCTAAATTTGCCTCTATCACCATCAACATATAATGTCTAAAGTTGAGGCATATCATGATAGTCTTTAGAGTTACATACTTGAGGAGTGTCAAGAGTTTATATTCCTAAATCAAAATTAACCATGTTGACTTTTTCATTAGCTACATTGTATTCAGTGATTATGTGATTCATATTTGCTTCACCTTCAATACAAATTTTATTAGGAACTCCCCTTCATGGTAACCACATATGAGAGTAGACAACTAATATGTAACCATTCAAAGATTTGGTCCAATCTCTACTAATAAGAATCCCATAAGCTTTTGAAATGTCCAAAACATGAAGATCTATGAATTCTTTCACTCTTGGCTCCAAAGCAAGTTGCATATGCACATTCAATAATTCACTACTAACTTTAACTCTTTATTTGTCTAATTGAGTTACTATTCTATCAGACTTAATTGGAGTTCAACCAAGTTTTTCATAAATACCTTTTGTCATGATATTTGTAGAGGAACTTGAATCTAAAAAAAAATTATGCAAGTTTTTACCAAAAACTCTAATTTTTAGTAAGAAAGGTGGAACCTCCACATTATTATTATAAATCACTACATTGGCATTTTCAACATTTTGTGATTTACTAGCTTTTTTGCTTAAAGAATCTAGCAACAAATCTCTTAGTTCAGTAATTTGAGTCAATTCATATAAATTGATATTATATTTGATCTTCTTCATATCCTACACCATATTTTATCCACTTCTAATAGAAGAATTATATGAATCAATATTATTTCTAGAGTTACTTCCCTTTGGAGGCTTTAGATTGTTATCAACTTTAGGATTAGGAGGAATATCAAAGTTGTTTGGTGAAGTTGAACTATTCAATGGTTACTTTTATTCTCTATTTTTCAATGGATAAGTCTTCTTTAGATACTATTTAAAATCATGAATCTCCTCTAGATTATATTCAAGTTCATTCTCATCTTGGAATGGGAAATCAAAAGTTTCTCCCATCAGAGTTGTGTTTGAAGATTTAGATGTCTTTGAAGAACCAGATGTACTAGAAGTATTATTTTTGTTAGGTCTACCTTAAAATGTATCTAAATCATCATGAAATAATTCAAAATCATTTCAAAATTTTATACAATATAATTCACCATGATTTGAAGTATTATGAACTCTACAATAATCATCTAAAGCTACATCACAAATTTTCATTACAAGAATGTTCTTATTGGTAGATGAATCATTGTTATTATTATTAATATTATGAAACATATTCATAGGTATAATAAACCTATGATAAGCATAATTTTTATTAGAATTTTCCTTAGTATTATCTACTTGTCTCTGCAATTGAAGAAAATCAGGGCTCAAGGTTTGAACCATTTTTATTATGGAATTATTTTCATTCTTATGTGCTTATGAATTGTGAATGTGAGTAATAATAATATATATTAGAACTATACCTATTTAATCTTGTGGATGAGATATACTTGCAGTGTTATTTAGGAATCCTAGGTTTTGTTTAGGTATAGCATGACTCAAAGGTAATTGGTTTAAAACTAGAGTTTGATTCAAAGCAAGCATGTTTTGATTATGATTTGGAATAACAATCATCATAGGAATATTAATATTGATGTTAGGAATAGTATATAATAATTAACCATAGGGTTTCATTTGATCACTTATTTTCATAGATTTAGCATAGTCTAAGGCTAATGTATTTATGACTCCAATAGATCTTTTTAGAAATACAAAAGTCACTGGATCTAAAGAAACTTTATAAACTTCTAAAGTTAAAGCTTCATTAGGCCTATAAGGAGCTATAGTTATGATAAACATATTTTATAATTTGGAATTAAATTATGTAATGCTTTCATTTGAATCTGTCTTTACTATAGTGAATTGTTGATAAAGGACACATGGATTTATGACCTTTCCAAATTGATCAATGAAATAAATGTTAAAATCATTCTAGTTGGTAATGTAATTTTTAGGAAGGTTAAGAAACCAATCATATCTTGCATCTCTAAAAGTAAGAGGAAACAATATCTAATCAACATCTTCATGAACCAAATTTAATAATTATAAGGTAGCCTTAAAGGACCTTATATGTTCTTCAGTAGTCACAACACCTATAGGAATAAAATAAGGAAAATATTTCTCAATATTTCTAGGTAAGTTATGTACCTGACTAGGCACATTGATAGAAGATCTAGCCAACCAAGCCATACCTTCATAAGGATTGAATATAAGAGCAACATGAATAGGTGAAGTAGGTTAAGATTTACAAACCCTACACTTACCTTTATCTGCTCTTGCTTTCCTATGAATTTTCAAAGAAAGAAGAGGTAGCCTTATCTTAGAGCTCGACCTAGTCCTTATTCTTGGTAGTTCTAGCTTTTAAACATTGAATCCTATTCAAAATATAATGTATCAACCTTATATTTACAAAAATAAATGATTAGATTTTCATGTTAAGTAAACTTTGCACAAGTTCATATAATGTTTTCAAAGAATAATTATATTTAACTATTTTAAATTAAATATATCTCTAAACTTGTAAATATGAGTGATCTTCACACTTCTAAGTTCAAATAAACAAAAAATTTCAATGAATCAACCAATATTTGAACAAAATTCCTATCACTAACCTCATACACATCTAATTTACAAATCTTAAGCTACCTTTACAAAAATTTCTCATATATCTTCAAATAATAACTATCTTTAACTAAATAATCCTAAATAATGGTCTAAAACCATGAATATCAATGATATTTATACAATTAATCTAAGAAATAAATTATTTTGTAAAGGATCAACTAATCTTTTAACAAAATTAACTAAAATTAGCTAAGATACTTCAAATTCATAAATGTTTATCTTAAGGCCCTCCCTCTAGCACAAATTTCCATACATGTTGATCTATGGAAGTATATCACAAGGTTTATATAGTGTTTAAAACACTTCTCATTTCTAGATTCAAATAATCTATTACATGATTTGTTGGTTTTGATACTCTTTATATTTGTGGTGGAGTAGTAGCTAATCTATATAATTATTTCAAAAAATAAAATGTAAGTGGTTTTTGGGAGAAAACATGGTCTTAGATATTTTTTGAAATATCAAATTAATCTAAACTAATTATAATAAATGATGATCAAAACCTAAATTCTAAACCCAAATCTAGCATGTATATTTATAATGAAAAGCCAAACTACAGTGACTTGATCAAAAGAAAGATAAAATAGGAAGGGTATGGAAAAAAGGAGGATGTTTCTAATATTAATTCCAAACATCATGACAAAGATTTAATTTCATCAAAGATATGTATTCAAACCAAAATATGACATGAAATTTCCAAAATCATAGATCCTATCATATACGAGGCAAATGTCTAAGGATATTTGAAATAGTGCAAATAAGAACACAAATTCACTTTAAGGATTTAATTCTATAAGAAAAGTGCATTAGGACATCTTCAAACAAATAAATCAAAATTAAATGAATCTAAAATATTTCAATCAACCTAGAATAGGCTCAAATTGACAACTCTACATTCACATATGCATATCTAGAATTTATAAAAGCAATTCAAATCTAAATATCAAAATAGATACTAGAGGAAGAAGCCATGATAATAATAAAATAAACACATATGAGATAATATTTTCATATTTACCTTGCTTGAATTACTTGCTCCAAAATTTACACAAATTTTTTGCTCTTAAAAAACACTTTACCAATGACAATACCCCTTCTGATAGAATATCTATGAGGTATGTTAGTTAATCCCTATGAAATGATAATTAGCCAAGTGTCAAGGATATTTGTTCTTATAAAATATTCTAGACTCAATGACACTTTACAAGTGGAGTAACCTATAATTCATGCACATTACAAATTGCACATGCTTTTACAAGATAAAATATTATTTCAAAATGATTTACAATGATTTTAGTATTAAATAATATTCTAGTCAACTTGATTAACATTAAGGCACCCCTAATATTGTAACCTTTTGTCTTTACTAAAAAATATTCATGGAATTTTTATGTTGTGAATCAATCAACTTGAGGTTGTTAACTAGCTCCATGAACAATTCCTCTTCTTTCCCTACCAAATTTTTGAAGTACTTATCATCTTTGTCCAAAGCTTCCCTAATGCTTCTAGTATTGCCAATTTTCTCTTCTATTGACAAAACCATATCTAAGATACATTTTTTATCTTCCAATATAGTTCCTTTGATTTTATTCTTTACCTCTTGGATTAATTGAGTAGCCTTGTTTTTGAACTCTTCATCAGTTATCATGCCAATAAGATAAAGGATGGTTGGATCCTTGATCAAACCTACTAGTATGTGCACCATTCTATTCTCTAAATATTTGAAGTCATTAGAAATATATTCCATTTATTTTTACCATTTGATCATATCTATTATATTATCCATTAATATAATCATACCCATATTCAAATTTTCTAAGCTGATTGTTTTAAACTTAGGAGTCTAGTTTTCTATCAATATCTTGATCAATTCTTTTGCCTTTTTATTTGAATCTTGTCATTAACTAAATTGCTTTGTATACATGGAAAGATATATTTTTACCACATAAATCCTAGAAATTATAGTTTTCAAGGAGATAAATTTATCTTATATATTTGCTGCAAAGTTATTGATAGTTTTTCCTAGATCTGATAGAATAGACTACTCTTTCAAGTTCTTCTCCTACTTTATCCCTTTGATGGTATATTTTAGCATTTGTTCTTGAGATTGATCTAGTTTAATAACATATTCTTCAAACTTATGGGATTCGCTTGGTCTTTTTACTTTTTTCTAAGTTAAATGAGTTAAAGACTCCACCTTTTGATGCATAACTTTGTCACCACCTTCTATAACCATTGTCTCGATGACCCTTTGAAAACCCATAGTATGTAGATAAAATCTTACTTTAACTAAATATTGTGACACATATGATATTAATACCTCTACTTATGTTCGGACTGCTGACTGACTTGGAGTAGCCAATCTCTTTTCTTGTTCTTCTTGTAGGGTAATGATCCATCGCTTCAACTCTTGTTGCATAGGTATGCCTATAATCTTCTCCATAGCCCATGGATGATAATTGGGTATATTTTATAACCTTGATTCATAAATGAACCATTTAGTAATAGGTGGTCCATATATGATGTTCTCTTTACTGAATAGATTAACACTTTCCAAAGGTGGTGTAATGGTCACTTTAGGTTTCTTATCTTTTGAGATAATGGTAGTCTTATCTTTCCTCTAGGGAGGATATATGACTATCAAGTCCAATGTTTTATCCTTTCCCTTTTACTCTTTTGTTTCCTCAACCTTTGCCTATTATACCTCTGAATCTATCTTATATGTCATAGATAGCATCCTCAATTCATATTCAATAGACTTATGAGGATCTAGAGATATCATATGAACCTCCTATTGAGGTGAATCTTACTTTGATATCATAGATGATTCAAGAGTTGAGGATCTATAAGAAATTTATCAGTCTTTTCTCCTTAGGCCTATGTTTTACTTGTGTATCTATTGGTGGAATTCTAGAAGAACCAATATTTATCAAATGATATTGTCTAGGGCTTAACTACAATTTATCTTCGATTTTCTAGTCTCTATTCAATCTAGACTTAGATTTTATCTTATGTTCCTTTTATCTCCTAAAAACTTCATATCTTATGGAGGCCTTAGTGTGTATTAAATCAAATAAACTAGGATCATGCTCATAAGGCATATTCAAAATACCCTTGATCCTTAAATGTTATTTTACCTTTCCATATGATATCATTGCCTATGATCATCAATTTGAAAGTTAAAAGAAAACCTATGATTTGAAGCAACCTCAATATAATCCCACTTCCTAAAAATAGTTTTCCAGATTATCATAGGGAAACTATGTAGGAGTACCTTTCTTTCAGCCTTACAAATTACATCAATCCCATTGAAAAATTAGTATGCCACCTCTTGTTTTACTAATTTTTTAGGTACATGATTTGTTAATTTGAGAGGTTCAATTTGAGTTCCTTAAATTCTTATAGTAGTGTGATCAGGATACAAACATATTTCTCTCATTCCCTTAATTTATTTTTTGATTAAAGGGCTTGTTTTCATTATATTTGGGTGCTATTAGGAGACCATTCTCTTTGATTTGGTATTTTTGTGGTTACATATAGGGTATCTAATAGATAGGAAATCATGTATAAATCAATCATATTCTTATTGTTTATTATATATATTTGTTTATTCAAAGAAGTATTGATTATTTCACCTAATGGAGGAACCATCACTTTTTCAATGATGAAGTATACCATAGGGACACACATTAGTTCAACATGTGTTGTATGTTAACTTCCATAAAACTTGTTTAGGATTATCATTACAATCCTAACTCTAGGTTTAGATTGGATTATAGGGATGTTCTTTACAAGATCTGCAATGACTTGGTTAACTACTTTTAACCATTTTGCCAAAATGTCCATCATGTTGTGTTTCTTATCCCATGAATTAATAGATGTTAGGTTTATCTAAGGTCTAGGAAATTTTTAGTAGGACTCAAATTCAATAGAAGAGATATATGAAATTTTCCTTAAGCTATGCTCATGAATTAATAGACCCTTTTAAATTCTAGTCTCTTTGAAAATTAGACCAAGAATATTGATATAATGAAGTACCTCTAGTTTAACAATAGCATAATGTAGCCTCATCTTCTAGATTACCATAATATCATCATATAATCTCTTTTTCTGGAGTATCTTCTCATATTATTTGGTTATAACTCCTTAGTTATCAATTTTCCATAACAACTTTGAGAAATTATTATCCCCTATGTTTAATGAATTAGCTACAAACTCTATGTCCTTGAACACTCAGCCTTCTACATCTAAAGATAGATATAACTCAACCACTTTCTTTGAAACATGTCCATGTGTCACCATTAATATAATCATAATTGAATATCCCTTTAAAATTTATAATTAAACTTTTCTTGGCTCAACATAGTGAATCCAAGAATAGTTTATGGATTTCCATATGTCTTAGGTATGTTTATAGATTTACATAGAGGTTTAATGGTGGAAAGCAAGTTATAAATATGTGCTTTGGTGACTTAGATTCAATTCGGATCACACATTTATATATTTTTCATGCTCAAGTCCATAATATCTTTGAATATGATGTGTATGCCTATGTGGCATTGTATTGTCACATGGCTCATTTATTTTTGAAATGTGACCATTTTCACTTAGACAGATCTCATCATCTTGTACAATCCTAAATATCCATTAGATTCTCACTGATGATCTCCTCAAGAGTATTCTAGACTTGAGTTTCACCATGTCTATTGATATTTTATCTAATCTTACAATATTTTACCACTTGGCATTATCACCTATTTTTTGTGTACCTTGCAAATAGTCTCCATCGCTTGAACACTCTTACACCACTTTGTGGTATCATGTGAAATCTGGGATTTTTGAATACTTGACTTGATTCTCATCATTAATATAATTTTTTAGGATTATATGGATACCATTGATCTTGATCTGAGAGATTAAACATGCACCATTGATCTTTCAAATGCATAATAAAGCATAGACCATTGATATATTCTTTATAGCTCTGATTAAATGTGGACCACTAATTTGTATCTAGTTCACCATGATTATGACACTTCTCACTATTTAATTCCTTTTCAAGATCCATTCACATGTTGACTCTATGCTCATCATCAATTTTATTTATCAATAATGAATGCACTCTATCAATCTTGATCTTGACTTGTTGACTTTGGGGAAACACTCACATATCATTGATCTGTCTTTTGATCTTTTGAGATTTTACCACTTGGAGACACCATGTGTTTTTGTACCTATGAATAGTTAAAGCAATGAACTAAGGGTTGGGACATATATAAATATTTAGCATAAAATTTAGATTAAGGTTTTAATGAATTGGTAAATTAAATTAAAAATTAAGATAAAATTAAACTAGGCCTAAAATGAAATAAATCAACCTATGGAAAAATATGAATCTATTTAATAGAATTTGAGGCTAAAAAACTTAGACTAATGTTTTTCTTAAATGATTAAAATTAGATTCAATTAATCAATTAGGGACTAAAGGTTAACATAATAATTTAAATGGGACCATGCTAGTTAACCAAGGGTTAGATTAACATTGAAGTAAAAAATCCCTAAACACTTGTTCATTCCAATGGAAATCCATGGGTCCTATAAGATGGAAACATCTGAGTCAAATATTAGAAACATTAGGTGAAATTAAATAAATCCTATGTTAACGTGCCAATGTAAACTAGATCAATCATAGTATTCAATAATGCATTTTGATCAAGTTGAAAGTGTAATTCATAGCACAATTTACAAAATTGAACAAGGGTCATCATCTTTCAAAAATGGGGATATGTTGACCTCAATAGATATGTTTATCACCCTTGTGATTATTCATTTATATATTCTTAACCCTATAATATATTGACCCATATCAATTTAGTGTTAAACATTTGGTGTACTCAATATTATATGAATGTAATTTTTTTATTCCCTAGGGTTTTTGGCTAATTAGGCTTTTATATTATTGTAATTTTTCATTTCTTACTTATATTATTTTGCATAAAACCTATGGATAACCCTATATTTGGTGATTTTCCCATTAAACCCATTAAAATTCCTCTAATAACACCTAATATGTCTCGAAGTAATGAACGGCATAATCATATGGTCCCAAATGATACAAATGTTAATAATGAAGAACATAAAAATTAATTTATCATCAAAAAAAGATTTTGATAATGAAAGCCATGAATCTAATCAAACTGATGAACATGATAAAGTAAAACCAATTTCATTCATTTCATGATCATATTATTTAAAACCATGAATATCTTGATGAAATCCTAAGCACCATCTTAAAAACTAAGAAAAAATCATAGATGCACATGCATATCAATCTATTAATCATGATATTACAATTATGGGCTATCCTCATATACCAACAATCCTCCCCTTGGGAAAATCATCAATTCATGCTTATAATGGGGGCATGGGATATGTGTTCACACCTTTTTTCCTTAAAAATAATATTTCTACATTTTATATGGGAAACTTAAATAATTCAACCCAATTATTAGTTTTGATGCATGTATTCACTTAAATTATAGGTACACCTTGTTTGGTAACTTCAAATATTTCCAACCTCAAATACCAAGAGGTGAAAACTATAGTCCAAACTATAAAATTTTTACAAAATAAGTTTAAAAATATGAGATAAAATTATATAAAATAAGCTTATGATATTGATTCACAAAAGTTGTTTCATAACCCTCTTTCACCAAAGATATCTTTTCACCCCTTACCAACTAGTTTTATTGCAAATAAATTCACATTTAATGAACATAAGGGTGATCCTAAACATAATATTCAATATTTTTGTGTGACATGCCTTGATTATGCCTCTAATGATAAAATTTTGACCAAATTATTTCCAAGGAGATTCAAAGACTATGTTCTAAGGTGGTTCTATGATTTACAAATTTAATCAAAAATTACATTCAAACCTCTTTAAAATTAGTTTTTAGCACACTTCTCTATCAATTTCATTGAAAAGGCTTAATATGACATAATTTTAAAAATAAAATAAGGAACCAATGAACCTATTAATGAATATGCCTTGAGGTAGAAGACAATGTTATCTAAAATGACCAATCCTGATAGATAAAGAGCTGTAAGGAATATTTAAGCAAATTTTCTTCCCCATTTCATGATTTCATTTTTTCCAAAAATTAAAACCTTTCAATGACTTATGCCATATTTTTCATGATCACAAAATGAAAATTATCTCATTGAACAAACTTAATTATGTGTAAAACATGTCGACTACATCTAATAACATGTTTAATATCAAACCAAATTACAATGTAAAACCTCTTAAACATATAAAAGAAACAATTACCATAATTAATATGGTGTCACATCAACACTAATTATCTTGTCTTATCCAATTCACCAACAATAAAATTTAAACTCTTACTTGAGTATCTAGCTTCATTACTGTAAAGTCTTATGGAGTGTCACCTAATATCTCTCCCTCCTCCTATAGAGGTTGATATGAGTCGACCTCTACCCAAAGGATATGAAGAAAATGATTATTTTCATTGTCACCAAGGCCCTAGGAATTATAAAAATATATGTATTACCTTGAATAATAAGATACAAGACCTCATAAATGACCAAAATATTATATTTAATGATCTTCTAAATGAATTAGGTTCATAACTTCTAATCACCAAAAATAGATAATATTTAACAATCCTTTGTAAAATTATTCTAATAAGGATCCATAAGTAAAAATGGTATATAATTCACATCCTTCATCATATTATGTCCACACTTTGGATGGGATTATTGGTATTTACACATGGCATATACCTCCTAGGGTTAAAATACCCTTTATTACTTTCACTTATAGTGAGATTGTGGATGATTATCTTGATCTTCATTACTTATTCATTCAATCACACATTGATCACTAACCTATACACAATGTTATGATTAATAAGTTTTACAATGAGAATGTTTTCACCATGACATTACTTATGCATTTGGGTTATAAACATGACAATTTAAATCCTTCAACTAGATTAGTTAGATCATTCGATGTGACATCACAATACATTATTGGTGAGATTGAATTGACTATACACATTAGCCCAACACATGTGGTCACTACATTTTTTATTATCCCCTACACATGGAGTTTTTTGTATGTTATTTGTATAACCTTGGATACATAAACTATTTGTATTAACTTATATAATGCATGGGTGTGTTAAATACATTCATGCCAATAGTTTCTAAAATTACACATTATCACCCACTTGAACAAAAGAAGTTTATATCTAGGTAGTTAATTTTCAAACCTACTAAGGTTAATCCTTCACAAAAGGGTAAAAAATAGGTATCCCCATTTCCTAGGTGGCCATTACTTTAGATACCCTTTCATTATAGACACATAATGCACTCCATAGAATCCTTATCTACTATAAACCATATTCATATATCCAAATCATTTAAATATATTACTAATATTATTAATTCCAAGAAAACATAGAGAATTTAGCAATGGGTTCCAAAAATCTATACTCTTTTATTGGTGCCTCATGACCACATAGTCATATTATACATACACAAAGCATTATATATCCTAACATGTTAGATATTACATCTATCCATGTTCTTTGGTAGTATAAATAATTAATTTTAATAGGTTCCTAGTAGGGAGGTCCCTATGACCATCCATTAGATGTGATCATAGGATAGTTATCTCTTTGAAAATAAACCAAAAAGACCCACAAATATTCAAAAAATTAAAAATACAAAAATATATTCAACTTTTACATGTTTTATTATCTCCTTGGCATCTATGTTTTTAGTTCAATGTTGGTTTATGACATATAAATAATTTCTATATAACCATGTTTCACACATAATTTGAGTGTGATATACACATATACAGATACATAATCTAATATTATATGAATGTTGATCTTTCCTTCTACTCATGTCATATAGATAGTGGGGGCATCTGATTCTTTGTTCTTGATATACACATAGGTTATATGGTTCTATGATTGATGAGACCATAGTATGGATCATTATATCTATAAAATAAGATCTTTTTTCTTGCATAGGAAGTCAATTTAAGTGTAGTCTCAAACCTTATGGTTAATTTAGAATAAAATAGAAATTATATGCCATGGTTGTGTCTTTAGAATTCATTGTTATTTATTTTTTAGCTATTAGTAATGATTATTGGGAAAAATATTTCAATGAGTGCATATATAATTCATACTAAGATAAGAATGATTAAAAGTATGAAGAGTAATCATTCAAGAATAATGTTGGAGTAGTGACAGAGTCTTCTACAATTGATCCAACATTTTGGTCAAGTTATGAACTCCCATAGGCTTGCTACAAACTCTCACAGGCCTACTACAAACTCCTATAGGATTAATACAAAATTCCATAATAGCTATGGATTAAATCAATCTAGATATAGATTACATCAGTCCAAATACATATTACATTAGTCCAACTATGGATTACATCAAACTATCTATGGATTTCAATAGGTTTCTCTACAAACTTCATTATAATGCTACAGACTTAATTATAATGCTAAAAAATTCAATAGAACTACTATAGACTTATTTGGAAAGTATTTATAAATGTATTCTAGTGATTGGTTGTTCTATTCCACCTATCACAAGGGATTATTTTCATCTAAATCCTTTCTATGTATATATTTCTATATACAAACTTTCCATTATGGATTGTATTCAAATATAAATTTATTTAATTTCATTCCAATAAATAGCTCTCTCCATATTTGGTGGAGATAAATATTATGTTGTAATATATTTAATTTTTAGAATAAATATCTCTTTCCATATTTTTTGGAGATTGAGATAGGATAGGATATATAGGTTGTTACTCCTAAATAAGGTATTGGTTGGAAGCATGAAATTATAAATTCAACCTCCCACACACAAAAATAATATATACTTTTATTTCCATCATTCCAAGGAACTTGTTCTAAATTTTATGTTCTAAGTAAAATTATCTTTTGAGGAATGAAATGGCCACTCATTCTAAGAAAGATGGATCAATGTGTAGCTATTTATTTTCTCTATAATTATCACTTTATTATAAATTGTCAATTTATTTTATTTTTATTGTAAACACTTTTTTTTGTATGGTTTGTGTGAATCTATAGGTGTTTTTTTTTGTCATTTATTTTAAACTTAATAATTTACTTTATGCAAGTGTGCTTTGATTCCTGCAAGTGTGCTTTAATTTTTGGAAGTGTGATTTTCAATTCTTGCAAGTGTGGAGTGTTATAGGAGGAATCATTTGACAAAGATCTATCTCTCCTATTTAATATATCCTTTTGACACTATATTTATATTGACATTATTAAATGAATGGGATTGATAACTCCCATCATTTTTAGCATCATTTTTGGCAAACTACAGTGTTATTAAGAGATTTAGAATATGCTAAAGAAATTCCTAGTGAGAGGGAATATTTATTTGTAAATTTTGTGATATGAAATACTTAGTGAATGGTTTCTTTAGGATTTATTTTTTGAAACATAGATTAAAAATTATTTTTCTACAATTATTAATTTAGATTAAAAACAAAAAAAACCCATAAGAAATAACATTATTGTGTAAGAAATAATAACTATTAACATCATGAATGAAGATTTAATTGTTAATGAAAATTGGAAATGAAATTTTGAAACAATAAAAAGAGTAGTTGAAGAATGTCGAATCATGATAATAAAACATTTAAAAACTAATTTTTCATAAGATAATCACACTAATGATCTTTGTTGAAATCAATGAAAATGGTCATCCAATCTATGTAGTTGATGAAATAAGAATTTTGAGCTAGAATTATGTGGGGTATTCAATCTCCTAGGTAAGCATAGTTTATTTATAGTAATGATTTATATAAATTAAATTGATCAATAAATTGAAAGGTTAGAAATTTTATGATACGTTGAAAAGGAACTATCACTCCAACTAAAACCCTGGTGATTTTATCTGGTATAGTGCTACATGTAGAATGGATTATGTTTTCATCTAGTATGGTTGAACAAAATTATTATTCTCTATAAATGGTTTTAAAAACTCTTATGTTATATTTATTTCATGATTAAAATAGACTTTATAAAAATTCATTCAAATATTAGATGAAATACACAAATCGAGCCTCCTAGAATATTACATACAAGATCACCATGCATAAAAAGTTATTTTGGATGAATTCCACATGGGTCAAATAGATTTAACAAGTTAAAAATAATAAAATCCACATGTAATGAAGATCATGGCAGTAGTGGATAAGGGTCACATATTAGATTTGGCATAATTAGTTTGCATAATCTTTTTTTGTTGGAAGATTAGCATAATTGGTTTACGTAACTATTGGAATAGGTCATGCAATAAATTTGATGCCATGTAGTAGATTAAATGCCATTGTCACATCCCAACATTTAAGTTAATTCTTATAGAAGCATTGATTTTATTGTAAAATTACTACTTTTTAGCATGTACAAATTGTGGCTCTTAAATTGGATGACTTAAACATTTCAATTTATATTTTCTCTTTGATTAATTACTAATTTTTTTTTGGGATTCTTTCTAAACTTAGGAGTAACGTCTTATAGGAAATAGAAATTAAAATATTTAACTGATCCAATCTGAATATTAGTTATTTCTATGTTTAGTATTAGTCTACATAGATGATGAAGTTTATGATTTAAAAAATAATAATGACAATCTAAAAAAAATTAGGCTTACATTCCAGACTAGACTGGCAAACTAGAACATCAAATTTGTATATAATTTTATGAGACCAATAATTTAACAATTTTATAGCATTACAAATGCTAAAAATTTGTAGGAATTGCATGTTTTCATTAAGATATATAAAATAAAATAAAATCATCAAAATATATTCATGCTAACAAAATATATGGTTACAAAAATAGTAAATTGGACCTAGATTTGAGGGGTTCCACCCCTCAACCCTGCCCTATATCATGATAGGGAGCATGCAAGGGCTGCTTTCCCTTGACTTCACTATGGGTTGTCACCCCTATACCCTTGCTTTTGATTTCCTAGTGAAGAAGAAGATAGTGAAGAATTTTTCTCAACATGATGCAAATCAAGGCCAAGTCATCAATACAAAACATTAAGTTTTCATCTACAAAAAGAGGCATACAAAAGCTATTTGTAATAAGGAATTTGAGGACCTCTAAAGTTCAATTACCTTGGTATGTTTTTTAGCTTTTGACTTCCATAAAATAATTTATAAATATATATTTATCTTTCTTGTATAAATAATAATTAGTCTTTTATGCATAGTTCATAATAAATGAATTGATGACATTCTATTTCATTTCTTTCCATCCATATTTAGGAATTAGCTAAACCCATATCCACTTGCATAATAATAGAACTTGTTTGAGGAAGTTTTTATTCTCCACAATAAAATACCATTATCAATAATGTTAATTATTGGACCACTAATCATTCCTAAGTAGGTTATAATGCATTATTCCATATATATTTAAGTATTTATCTTAATATTTTGTTGTTGGCATTTATATTTTTTTGACATTACTAATATTACGCTTGTCTAGAAATTTTTTTTACATGATAATTTCATAATAAAGAGTCATTCTAGAGATAAAAATTTATGTCCATTATTTCATCAAGTAGTTGGCACATTATCCTAAGTTACCTTTTACAAAATAATGCAACAAAATTAGTAAATGCCTATCACCAGTTATTGATCATCACTACATAAACCAATGTTGAAAAAATACCAACATACAAAAAGTTTCATGATACATTTTCAAGTAATATGAGGATTTATAGAATCTATATCTAACATTTTCCATGTCGTCAGTTTTCAAAAAAATTAAAAAACTAAAAAACTAAAAAAATAGAAAAAAATTGAAAACCTTCGAGCGTTGTTGGCAGTCTTGGTTTGAAAATCAACTTATTGGCAGACCAAGTGTTGAAATAAATATCCTTGATTAGAAAACTAGTTTACCGGCTAGTCAAGGGAAATAAAATAAAATAAATAGAATACAATTTATCAAATGGAATAGTTAATGTAGCTTTTTTTTACTTGGTTGTTACTTTTGTATTCTTGTTTCTTAGCATAGTGAGATTGTCTTTTTATGAACATTTTTTCCCAACATATTTCACTTTGCCTACAATGAAAGAAGAAATGAAGATTAGAGATATTCCAAGTTGTTTTAATTTGCTATTTTACATTTAAATATACTTATAAGTTTTGTTATTACATGAAGATCCACTCTTGAAAATAAATTTATATTATGGAAATGGACAAACTTCCATTTGATCTCTATAATATCATCCCACTTCATTCATTTGGCATGTATGAGGACATATAAGAGCTTAGGTGTGGGGGTGGAGAATCACTTTGAAGATATAAGAATTGGGATTATCCAAATAAAAAATTTAATGAAAATATAGTTTGATCTTGAGCATGTACATAGTTTTGAAAGAAATAAGAATTTTTTATGTCCAATGATGCTTTATGGTCAAAATAAATATGTGTAGACATAATAAGAAATTTTCAACACAAGAACCTACTCTCACCTCATTTAAGAAAAGATATATATATATATATATATATATATATATATATATATATATATATATATATATATATATATATATATATATATATATATATATATATATATATATATATATATATATATATATATATATATATATATATATATATATATATATATATATAGAGAGAGAGAGAGAGAGAGAGAGAGAGAATGAAGATGACTATGAAGAGAGAAGCATGAGAAATGCACACAAGAACCTATGTCAAAAATGAAGCCTCTATATGAGAACCTATCCTTAAAAAATGCATTATAATGTCATTAACCACTTTTGACTAATATTTTAAAATGTAAATGTCATTATACTTATACAAATTTGGGAATACCATTTAAACTATACAACTAAGTCTAACCCATGCATATATATACCATGATGTTTTAAATAGTGGCATACATGAGGACATGCATGAGATTATGTGTGAGGGAGATGATGAGACCATAATATGACTCATTGTATCTATAAAATAACATCTTTTTTATTGAATAGGTAGTGGACTTAAATGTAATTTATGAACTTATGTTTTATTTAGAATAAAATAACAAGTATTGTTATCTATGTGTTAGCTATTACTAATGATTACTAGGGAAATTATGTCAATGAGTGAAAAAATAGTTCATACTAATCTAAGAATGATTAAAAGTATGAAGAATAACCATTAGATAATATGTTGGAGTAGTATCAGAGTCTTCTACAATGAATCCAACTTTTTGTTCAAGTTATAGACTCCCGTGGGCTTACTATAGACTCTCAGAGGCCTACTACAAACTGCTGAAGACTTGTTACAAACCTCCATGGAAGCTATGGATTAAATTAGTCCAACTATGGATTACATCAATATAGCTATGGATTACATTAGAATAGCTATTGATTTTAGCTAGTTTTGCTATAGACTTGATTAGACTATTACAAACTTTAACAAAACTATTAAAGACTTGTTTGGAAAGTATTTATTAATGTATTATAATGATTGGTTGGTCTATTCTAGATATCCCAAAGAATTCTTTCCATTTTAACTCTTTTTTATGTATATATTTCTATATACAAACTTTCCATTATGGATTATATTCAAATATAAATTTATGTAATTTCATTCCAATAAATAGCTCTCTCCATATTTGGTGGAGATGGATATTATGTTGTAACAAATTTCATTTTTAGAATAAATATCTCTCTCCATATTTTGTGGAGATTGAGATATAATAATATATCTAGATTGTTACTCCTAAATAAGGTGTTGGTTGGAAGCATGAAATTATAAATGCAACCTCCCACACCAAAAATAATATATACTTTTCTTTCTATCATTATACGCAACCTATTCTAAATTTTATGTTTTGAGTAAAAACCCCTTCTAAAGAATAAGATGGCCACTCATTCTAAGGAAGATTGATCAATGTATTTTTATTTTTTTCTTTTTTAATTATCTCTTTTCTAAAAATTGTTATTTTATTTTGTTGTTGTTGTAAACACTTCTTTTTGTATAATGTGTGTGAACCTATAGGTGTTTTGTTTTTATTTATTTATTTATTTTCAATTTATCAATTTACTTTTCGAAAGTGTTCTTTTATTTATGAAAGTGTGATTTAATTTTTTCAAGTGTGATTTTCAATTCTTGCAAGTGTGGAGTGTAATAGAAGGAATCATTTGACAAAGATATTTCTCTCTTATTGCATACAACCTTATAACACCAACCCTGGGTTGACATTACTAAATGAAGGAGACTGGAAACCCCCATAAATGCTTGCTTTCTATTATCATGATTGAGATTATGTACTTACACATATTTTTATTCATGCTTATATATTTTATAGTGTACTTAATATGTTATGTAATTGACATTTTTTACTCACACATATATCTAGGAGCTATTATGATATGTTTATGTCAATTTCTTATGCTTTTACTTTATTCACTTATTTGAGCATCTTGTATTGATTTTTAGGTATTTGAATATGTACCATTGTTTACAACCATCTGTTGTTAGCCTTGAGATCCTAGTGTATCTAAAGGTAGTCATGGGTTTGAGTGTTCTAAAGAGGAAACTGGGTGACAATGAATTAGATAAATATATATCCCCCCCATTAATTTTATGGTTGATGCTGGTTCAATCTAAGGATTGAGTATTTTTACCTTGATTTCATTACATATAATTAATTATTACCATATAGCTTTAATGTATATGTGGTTGCACTAAAATTTTGTACTAGCTTAAGGAAATCTTATTCATTATTTCTCATTAAATCATACCTCATTAATTTTTAAAATAGGGGAGAGATATGTTAACTCTAAAATAAACATAAAAATGGGAAGTCAAGATAGGGAAGAAAACAAATGATTCTAGGATTGAAAGGATGTTAATGCTTCAAAGACTGAGCTGTATTTGTACCCTACCATAGTTATACCACTATTTTTTGAGTTTCAATAAGGGATCCAAAACATATTAACATAGGGAAAGTGGTATAAATAAATTCAATGGGAATGATTAATTCCTATATCTTTCACTAAATATCAACACTTAAAATGGGCCTGTAGTAGGTAACACATAGATTACTTGACATAATTTGTGACTTAAGTACCCAAATTGAATGTGTTATGAAGAAGTAAAAAATATTTCAAAAAGAGTTATAAAAATGGTCAAATTATAATTACTACATTAATTAGAGAAAAAAATCAATTTTTTAATTATTTAACATCAAAATTTATCCAAAATGGAAATGATTGACACTCTATAAAAGAAACTAACTACTTCAATAGAAAGCAATAAATAACATTCATTTAAACATAGTTTTTTTTACAAATTGCTAACCATGGTAGACACTTTAATCTGAAAGGGTGAGGAATAGAAGGTGCAATCCCATAGTGATTCCAACATCATTTTGTTACCAAATTTTTTGACCTTTCAAATGGAGTGTAGTTTAGAATATTTATAGGATGGGGTTCACCTTCTAATAGCACAAGATTCCCATCCTTGGTTATGATGGCCTCAAAAATTTTGTTACAACTGCATGAATTAAAAAGAGAGAATATCCTCCACTTCCTTTAAAATATACCCAAGGTCACATGTATCTAATATGTAGATGATCCATTGATGAATTACCTCCTAATTGCTTGGACTATGCCTCATTAGTAGCTAGCTTAACTTCCAATAGGTTAAAATCCTAATCTAACTTGGCCAAATTTATGAGTGGATATTGAAAGATCACCTATCATTGGTCCACTAATAATTGATATAATTACATTGGGGAATCTATGGACACTCTTTTGAGACCTAATTAGTGATTATAGTGGACTAAGTAGAGAATTCAAGCATAGCCTAGTCTCCAACTTTGTTGGCCTTCACCAATTTATTCATCATGACCTTATTGAAGTGACCTAAGTGGACTCCAAATGCACCTCTATCTAATAGACTGTGATATGATTGTAATATCATAGTGATTTTCACTTCCTTGAAGTAGACCAACATATTTTCCCTACCTTCTTCTAAAGGTTCTACTATTGTTTGTGTTAGGCTCAACCATTCTTCAATTAAATCCCTCATGCTCCTAACATATGTTTTTTAGAGGTTTAGGTCTAAAGTTGGAAAGTGATTCAACTATGGGAACATACCTTTGTATATGATCATTTATATCTTATATAATTTTCTCTACATGAGATAAATCTCTCCAAATATGCTTGGGAATGATGTTAGTAATAAGAGGTGGTGAAGGAGGCTGGGGTGGGTCACTTTTATGTTTTTTTGGGCCTCTTACCTAGAATGGCTTCAACTAATATAGTGGATAGAGATGGGGTGGTAGAATTTGTGAGGATAATTAAAGATTATGATGGGTAGCCACTCATGCCACTATTGTGTCCTAGTTTGATAGAATTATATACATAGGTACACATATTTCTAGGGAAATAATAAAATTTGGTTGAGTTAGGGCACCTGTAAGTATTTAAACCTATATAATAATTGGTGGGGGAACCATAGAGATCATTTTTTGGGAAATGGATTATGTATATGGGAACTAGGAGATGAGAATGTTGTGCATATATGAATCTAATAACACTTGGGTGAATTGAGGAAGGGTTAGAATATGGAAAATTAGGGGCACAACCATAGTAGGTTGTTATGGGCAAGTGAAACTAGGATATATTCCATTGGGTTATTGAGGAATGGTAGGATAGGGGGAGGGATATATAGGTGTTTCAATAATTGGTCCCACTTTTGGTTCATATTTATGTTGTTGATGTTAAACCTAAGTACCTATGCACCCTAAGCTCAGGATGCTTGAATTTGATCTAATTGAGGTTGAGTTGCCTAGGCTTGACCTACCTAAAGATTAACTACATAGACCACATGAGGTGGTGGAACTAGAGAAGAGGGTCATAGACATGAAACTTATGGAGGAGAAGGCATAAGATGAGGAGTTAGGACCCCTTATAGAATTCTTTGTTAGATCTAGGGGTGTTTCATGAATAATCCCTCTAGGTTGATCTAACATGGAGGAGACAAGTCTAGATTAGGTAAATGGCCCAATCTGAGGATAATTTATTTTCTTCTTATTTACCTTCATTCAGGTGAACACCTCCTAATCATTGACTAGGTTGAGATAGAACTTATCATCCTCATGGGGTTGGTGTCCATAGTTGATGTTCAAGTAAACCTATTATCTCACCACATGGGCCTAGATGATGGTATGTAGGTCCTAATCTTAGTGTTCAACCCTACTTAGGGTATATGAGTCCCTTCTAGCTTCTATCCTATATAAAGGGAGGAAGTCATGTACATGTGATACCTAAAGGTGAATAGGAGGGGAAGGTAGTAATTATATTGTAAATTAATTTAATGGTTGAATATGTCTTTCACTAGTTGGTAGGTGATGTCCTACCCTATCAAGTGGTCAGGGACTTGATAGGGTAGATAGAGGGGAGACTTGAGAGTGTTAACCACCTAAATGATGGTGTCATTCTTATAGTACCAATAGTTTTCAATGGGGGTGAAAGAGTCACTTGTTTCCTTTTATAGAGAAGGAATGGATTCATTTTTAATGTCCATGTAGACTACTAGGTAAAAAGGACTCACATATCTCTCAGATATGGTTCTGATAATGGTGTCCATATAGATTTTTAAAAAGTACATGGACCACCAACCCTTTAGGAACCTATGGTTAAAAGGCATTAGGCAAAAACATGAGTTTTTCATAGACTAAGACTACCAAGTAGCTTATCATGTAAAATTTGACTAATCCCTCAGTATCTCCCATTACCTTGATCAAGATGAAAATTATCACTCTCCCAAGGTTAGGAACATGATCACACTTAATGATTATGTGGATTAGGGGAATATATAAGAGGTTAACATGCAAATAGTTTTCCCCTGAATAATTGGTTTAATAGTATCATATCAATAAAAAATACATCCTATAAGGTGTGAATCATATAGGCATTCACAGCCATATTATAGAACCATTTTACATCTAGGTTCTCTACACAATCTTTCAAGACATCATAGTTATAGTAAGTGTTAATCAAGGAATTCACTGTAGTTGAATCGTAGGTGATTATGTGCTCCAAGAAGTTATAGTAATATTTGAATACAACTCTCTAGATATATGAAATATGATGTGATGAACTCATGGATCATACCATGTCAAGAAAACCATATTATGCTTGCTTAGTATTGATAAATAACTTGCCAATAAAATAAATATAGGGGAAGACCTCTAGCTTGGTTGTAGTTTAGTATAACCTACACTTTTTCATATGCCTAGAGGGCATATTCAAAATTAGCCTCATCTTCATCATATTATTAGATGATTTGGGCACTAAATCATTTTCCTTTAACATCTCATTATAGTTATTGAATCATATCAAGCCTTCTAGGAATGTGGTGTCACTGTACCTAAGCTTAACTTTGGGTTTGGAAGAAGAAGAAGTGCACATTGGAAAAAGGGTTATCTCTCTTGTGATAATGAATTATGAGTGAGGGAGGCATAGAAGTCACATAAATTAATAGAAAATAAGAAGGTAGACTAGGAAAATATGAGTAATAACTATAAATGAAATCACTTAGAGGCACTTATAAGTATTTGTAAATATCTCATATATTGATGGCACATGGTGGCTCAATGTGAATTAAAATTTGAATCGATAGCTAGATTTTCCCATTTATTTCCCAATATGAACTTAAACTCAATGATATCAAACATGCACTGCCTAGTATATTTAGTGATTATGATGTAATGTTCCCATTTGTCCAATCAAGGCCTAATTCCATATTTCATTAATTCTATGAGTGTGATAGGCACATATTCATTTCATCGTATTGGTATCCTAGTTAGCCTATTTTATGTGTTATGTGTCCATTGCTAATTAGTCCTTACTGTAATGTATACCATCTTGATGTGGCCTAATACTTCACTTTTACACTGTCAAGAGTAGGATTATCTTATATGGAGGAGTTAAATGATGTATGGTGTCTTTTTATTATCCCTTTAAGATTGAATGTAATTTATTCTACCTACTTGGGGGATTATCAATCCTCTTCTACTAATATGTATATAATTTCCACAAGGAATGGTCTAAAAATTTAGGCTCTCTTAGGATCTAATATCTCTATCAAGTTTTGGATACTAATAGATTTGATAGTGGGACACATGGCATCATTTCATTTGCCTAGGTCCCCTTAGACTCTAACATCTCTGCCAAGCTTGAGAGACTAACATATCTAATTTTAGGTCCATCTAATTGGTTGATATATCACACCTTTAGTCACTAGGGCCATATGTAATTTTATCATCTAGTTAGGATCTCTTGGGATATAACATCTCTATTAAGACTAGGAGATTGACAATTATAATAGCTATAGGATTTGATTAGTTGAGATCTCTTGGGATTTGACATCTCTAACAAGATCAAGAGACTGATGTGTTTTGATAGTTGAAATCACATGATAATTTATAATTTGGTCACTTAACCTATGAAATAAAAAAATATATTAACTAAAAAAAAGGAAGCCATGCAATCAAATACAACTCACTTGATCATCTCTATATCTTTATAAGGCACCACATAAGACTCTATGAAACTAAAACTCCTAGAGACTTAGACTCTGAGAAATTCAAAAAAAGTCTAAATATACAAATTAAGATGTTAGTAAATACTGAATTAAACTTAAACTCATAAGCTATGGGGACACTTAACAAGGATAAAATACCATTCTGAATACAATGGACAAATGGCAAAAACTAGGGTGAAATAGAAATTTAAGGATTGAAAAATAAATATGATAATCAGGGAGAAGTTGAAACTTTGAGAACCTAAAATTTGATCAAATTTAAAGAGGGTTTCCAAAATTATATAAATAAAGTATGTGTTATCCATAATAAATGGTTAATTATGTAGGGAAAGTGGTGTTAAGCACTTAGAACCCAAGCTATAAACCTTCATTCCTACACAAAACAAAGAATGTAAGTAAATTGTTAGATATAGATAAACAAATAAGACACTAAATTTGGCTGTATAAAGTGACATACTAAGATTTATATTTACAAAAACCCATCATTTTGTGTGTGAGGTGATAAATTTCTACTTAGTTCAATTCATATTTCACTCAAACAAGTTTAAATCAAACTAGGTATTATAAATTCTAAAAGGGGAATGGATTGGATAAATGTTTTAGGGGGAAATGGTATGAGAATTTATTTACTAATATATAAGAATCCATATCCCTAATATAGATACCTTTAGTCCTATTTGAGGTCTTACTCCACTACCAGGTAGGTTGAAAACCCTGCAATAGAGGTTGCTTGAATAACCCTTTTAAAAAGACTCAAAATTTAGATTCCATATTTTTGTTCTAAAATTTTCTTATGAAAATATTTTTTATTTCTATCCATTTATGGTTTGGGACTAAGACATGGGTGATGGGATATTTAAAAATATTTGAATACCCATAAAATCTTAGATAGTTGAATTATCCTACATTTTATTAGGATGTTTTATTAAGTTTAGTCTAGATGGATTCTATCAAGAAACATAATTGTTCTAAAATACAATTGTTTCATTATGAATAATTGGACTTTGAGTTCTAAAATGTATCTAAATAATCATAATATTTGAATTATTTTAAAATGGAATCTCACCCTCTAAGTTTCTAAAGCTTGAACTACCTTCCATGCTTTCATCACTCTTTAAAGTGGTTATTAAGATTTATTGAACTTGATTCCCCCTTGTGATTCATGTCATCCTTTGATGGAATAAACTAGGGATAAGCTGTCAAGAGACAAATGGAAAACTAAAAATAAACACAAAATAAAAAGGAAACACACTACCAAGGCAAACAGATAATGGAAATAAAACTACTCTAATATATACATTACCATTTACACCAAATTTAATCTAAAACTACATTAGAATGGTTATATTAGAAGTAAGGGTTTAGGAACTATCCATTTATAGGTAGTGGGAGGTCATTACCTTCAAGGTTTTGAGGTGGAACATATTCTACTTTACTAGCTAAGTTATCTAGTAGGGGTTGATCTAGAGAGGATCAAACTTGGCATGTTACCCCATATTTTCATGGGATTTATCCCATAACATTATTAGATCAGAAATTTTAAAGGATTTTAACTTGGCCATTTTGTCAAATCATCATTTGATGGTTCCCTAATGTATTTTGAAGTTCAATAAGGCTTCATCCTAGGATTCTTCTAACTAGACAATGTCCAAGAGCCTAGAGTTAACTTTGTCATAATGATTCATATATTGTTACATAAGCTTGTAATTAGGCAGTCTAAGTGTAACTATCAAAATTGGATCCAGCCCATAGACCGGTAGAAATGGTGAACTTTTAAATGCCTAATTATATTTGGTGGAACTAACCCACATAGTAAATATCAACAGTGAATGTCATTCTTAGGTTTTCTTATCAATAGATTTTTTATGGCATCAATAAAATTATTATTAGTCAACTCTACCAATCCATTCCCTTGTGCATATTAATTGGATGATAATATTAAGGTGATACCTTCATTATATGCCCATTTAGTGAAGTCTATAGAATGGAAATGAGGACCATTATCACACACCAATGCGATAGGGGTTCCAAATCAAGTGGTTATATTATTCTCCATGAATATGATGACTTTAGTGGTAGTTATTTGATTTGTTACCACTACCTAAATATATCTTCTGTACTAATTTTTTATTTTGAAAACAAAATTATGGCATAATAAGGAATTAGGTTTTATAACCCCCAACAAATTTTAGTCCCCATTGGGTGAATGGCTTTATTTTTATAATTATCTACAATGACACTATAGCTTGGGTTTATCTTTTGGTGAAGTTTTTAAACTGATGACATACCCTGACATGAGCATGGACATATTTTAATAAGGTAGGATAGTAGTATCTTTATTGAAGTATCTTGTGTGTAGTTATCTTTGCTTCTAGATGGCTAGTGCCCATATTTTCACGGACATGCACCATTATTTTTTGGGTTCATCTTCTAATCAACATATGAAATAAATGCCTTCAATATTTTTCCTAAAGATAATTCCTTTCTTTAGCATCTTTCAGCCTAGGGGCTATTTTATGTGTTTGGTTTAGTCTAGTATGTTTGCTCCCATAGATCATGTAAAGTATGATTGGGGCATACCAATATTGTTGTAGTACTAGCTCCCAATCTAATTAATGCATAGAGATCCTCAGATCAATTTTAGTTATCATTTGGGTAAGGCCTTACCCTCTAACCAACTTGGTAGGTTTTAATTTTAGATCATACTCTTGCATCTTGGTCATCCATCTATCTTTTCATTTACCCAATTCATTTTTACCCAAAATTTTATTGATGTTTAGGTTTGACATGATTTCATGTACCTTGTTTTTGATAATTTAATGACAAAAATTCTTTATAAATTTGATAATCACATAGGCATGCTTGTCTAGGGTGTAATATTTTATGTCTACATCTTTGATATTGTTGATCATAAAAGCAATAGGGTGTTCTTATCCATACAATCTTTGTGTAAGATAGGTATTGATGGTGTGCTTAGAGGTGAAAGGATAAATGTAAAAATACTTTATATAGTTTGGGCTGATCAACATGGGTGCTGGAATGATAGGATATTTTATATCTTTTAAAGCCTTATTATATTTGTCATGCCACTCTAATTTTGTATCCTATTTCAACATAACATTTAGAGGCTTTATAATTTTGTTAAATCCAAAAATGAACTTGAAAACAAAATTGATTTTCCAAAAAAAATATTTTAACTCTTTCTTGTTATTAGGTAGAGGTAACTTAGATATCACATTACCTCTTTTTTGGTCAATATAAATACCTTCCTATATGATTATATGACTGATAATATTACCTTAAATGACATTAAACATGACATTCTTTGGGTTTAAAGAGATGGCATACATATTTAACCTATCAAATACCTTATGCAAATAGAGAGTGTACTCTATTCTATATTTTGAGAATAGAATTAAATCATCCATGTAAATTATTATTAATTTTATAATTAAAACATAAAAATAAAAATTCATATCCCTTTTAAATATTTCTTTGATGTTGATCAATTTGAATAACATTTACTTGTATGAAAATTGACACCATTTGGTGGTGAATGAGGTTTCGGATCAGTCTTACAAATTGAGTAAGACCTAATTGTATCCCAAGAATCCATCCAAAAAGGAAATCATCTAGGACCCACTCAAAATTTGGATTACCTTATCAAGGGAAGGTAATGGATAGTTGTATTTATTTCAACCTCAGTTCAAATTTTGAAAATTTATACATAAATAAAATTTTCCATTCTTCTTGTACATGTGTATTTGGCTACCTAGGTACAGTGATACACTAGGAAGATTATTCCATTTGAGATTAGTTTGTGAACCTATATGTGTATCAAGGGCTCCATAATTATGTTCATAGGTATTTACCTCTACCTAAATGGTTTTTGGTCTAGTTTTAATAATATGGTATGAGTAATGACCTTTGGATTGAAGATTTTGAGGTGGCCACAGGTCTAATAAATCACATATTTATAGCTTAATATCAAATTTAAAAGTTGCTCAAGTTCTAAGTCCATCTATTTAGGACCTACGTTAACAATTTTTGGTCTTTCCAAAGAATCAAGATTAATGGTTTAACATTTTTTATTCTCAAACTTGGGATTCTTAATTTGGGATGTAGGGCTGAATGTATCAAATGCTTTTCTAGTGAAATCATCCCTTTTTGGATGAAATCCCCTTGAATATTGAGAATACCATCCTTATCAAGCTCAGATCTAGGATTTTATCTATTTACCTCATAAATCATTTATGATTCAAATACCCTAGTGTTATTAAGGAATTAGATAATCTATTGATCATCCTCAAAGACCTGTAAATTTATTACATTATCTGGGATAGAGGGACAAGGGACTATCTCCATAGATAACTCTTGTAATTCATTGTCATAAAGGGGATTTAAGCTCTTGGATGAGGATGATAGTGATTCAGTGGCTTGTTTTTCTTCCCTAGGGATAGAGATGACATTAAATGCATTGGATATTTCTATTTAGTGATATGAACTATAGTTGTACTTTTTGAGGTATGGTACCTTACATATACATACATGGACTATAAGATTTGTAATTTAAGTTCATTTTTAGTTTTTTCTTTGGAAATTTTCATGCTCAACATATAAATCCCTAAGTCTGAGGACACTAGGTTCACTATCCCCTTAACAACATTGTATTCAATTATCATATGTTTCATGTGGGTTTCCCTATCCACTTTGATCTAATTAGATACATCTCTCTAGGGTAGCCATATATTAGATAACTTTGTGGACATGTAACCATATAAGGTTTAGACCAATCCCTACTAAGGATAATTTCATGACTTAGGAATATCTACCACCAAGATGCCTATGAAATGTTAAATCATAGGTTCAAACTCTAGTTGCATGTGAACATTCAGAAACTCATCTACTACCTTGACTTCTGATTTGTTGAGGTTAACCACTACCTTCTCAAATTTTCTATGTACCAACCCTAAATTTACACAAATATCTATAGGTATTACATTTGTTGATGCTCCTAAATCCACTAGGAAATTCTATAAGTTCTTCCTAAATAGGCTAGTAGTTAGGAGAAAGGAAGGCACTTCAGTCTTATTTTTATGGATGAGTATGTTGGTGTGGTTTAATTTTTACTTAGTCAGGGTAGGTTGAATTATCTTTTTAGTTAAGGATTTTACTATGGGATTACTTTTCTCTCTAATTTAAACAAGTTCATGAAGGGTGATATTTTCTTTAATCTTATTCATGTCTTATAATATGTTATATCATACCTTTTTTTAAAATGGTTGGGTATTTACAGGGGATTTTATTTCATGAGTTTTTGGGGGTGGAGGGTCATTTTTAACATTATGATCTAGTGGGGTTACACCATTAGTTGGAGGATTTGAGGTACTGAGGGGTTGTTGTGGTTTCTTTTTCCTCAAGTTATAGTGTCTCCTATGGAATTATTAGAGCACATGAACCTCACTCATGATTTCCCTTAACCCATTTTATTATTGGATAGGAAAATCCATGGTCTCTAGCACCATGGTTATGATAGGGGCTCTACCTAGGTTGGATGATTGTAGGCTATTTGGGACCACCTCATACTTTATTATCTCTCTCTAGAAGATATCAAAGGCACTATAGAATTCTATATAGTCAATTTCCTCATACATGGCCATGTTATACACTTGACACCAATTAGGTAGATCTATTTCACATATGTTAACTTCATGTAGCTTATTTTAGGAGAGCTCTAACTGATTTTTAGGTTTACTATAATTTATTTTTTGTGTTTAGTAGGCAAAGTTATTATTTGAAATTTTAGAATTTGAGTTTCCCATTTATCTTTGTAGGTCAAGGAATCATTACTTAGCCTTTGGACCATTTTTTTGATGGCATAAAACTCATTTTATGTAGACTATTATGGTATAACATGGGTGTTATTGGCTCCTACTAATGTTATGTTGTGTTGAAATTGAGGAACCATTTTGTTTTTCACTAGGTTTAGAAAACCTAAGTGTTGTTTTTACATAATGTGACTTAAATGGAGTTGGTTTGTTATGGTTATAAATTGAAGAATTGTAATATTATGGTTTGTTCTAGGTAATAGTCTCAATGTATACATATGTGGAAAAACATTATGGATATGATTCATCATTTAACTCTTTAAAATTTAATTCTGTGATGAATTTTATGGCTTCATGATAAGCCAATGGAAAGTCTATTATCATGGGGTCTCACATTAATAACATGGTCATCCATGGGTATAATTAATTCATGTAAATATAAAGTGATAGTTAGGCATTAGGATTCTAAAGCATATTGACTTAGCCATACATTTTATAAAACCTAGCGTTAAAGTTTCTAGTAGGCTCATGTTGTTCTTGTTTAATGTAATTGAATTGTTGGTAGAGGATGATAAGGTCAATAAATTTCCCAAATTAGAACAATAAAGCACTACTAAACTAGTCTCAACTTATGATCAATTTTTTTGAGAGGTTAAGGAACTAGTCATAAGCTGAATCCATCAAAGTGAATGGGAAAAACCTACACGCCATATCTTCATGTTCGACATTAAAGAGGCTTAGGGTATTATTATATGAGTTCACATGTTTTTTATTCATTAATCATACACTAGGATTGAATCATGTAATGTAACTTTCTGGGTTCTTAGGTAAGTCATGGATAAATTTGGGAATAATGATAATTGACTCAGTTAACTAGGGTACTTGGAGAGCCATTATGGGTGGTTGGTTTTGGGGAGACTATGAGGATGAGCTAGTGTAATAAATACTAGGTATAGGTATATTTATATAATATAGGGCCCTTTGATACAATTTTAGGGGTGAATAATCATCCTACCTTGCCCAGACTTAGACCTAGTAATTCACGCAGTATGATCCATATTATATCATGGATAAACTAGCAAGTTAAAACTTACTTATCAAGGACTAATTTAATATATGTCTATTTTGGTGGGGGTTATAGGTTCATAACCATATCAATAAATATTATATAAAACAAAAATATTGAGTAAAATAAAGGCCATCCTTCTAGCACCAGTTGTTGCATGTGTTTGAAGGATAAAATAGTGGGGAAGTGTAAAGGAAGGGGCATACGAATTAATTTAATAAAATATTTATTCAAGGTTGATGCTTTTAATTATAATTAATTAGATGTTAAATGGTAAGTCTAAACTAGAATATCATTCAATGGCCCTCCTTCTGGTGCTAATTATTGTTAGCCTCAAGATCTTGGTGCATCTGAGGGCACTCATGGTTTTGTGTGTTCTAAAGAGGAAAGTGGCTGATAATGCATAATATAAATATATCACCTCATTTATTTTAGGGATGATGCTGGTTCAATACAAGGATCAAATAGTGTGGCCTTGAGTTACTCATAGATCAGTTATTATTACCATTAGGGTTCAATGTATGTGGGTTGAACTAGAATTTACTACTAGTTGAAGGAAACCTCATTCATTATTTTCGTAAAAATTAGGCCTTGAGATGATTTTGTATTCAAACAATAACCCTTTAATATTATTGATAAAATTATATTTGAGTCACTTGAGAAAGACGGGGGTTAGTGTGTAATATACACTACACGTGCAATCCACATCCCTTGTGTGGGCACACTTCCTACATTCCAATACTCTAAAGAGGGATGAAGCCATATGTAGTTCTCCCACCTAGTGCACTTTGTGCAATAGTGTGATGTGGATGCGAAATGCCAAATTGATAGTGTTTGAGGTGGTTAGGGACTAGTATGAGGGTTTGAATATGTTTTTAGTTGTGTTGTGTGACTATATGCAAAGAATAAGGATTTTTTTCTTAGTGATTTGTTTTTATTTTTTCTTGCTTTGTAAGTTTGGTCACCTCCTTTGTAAATTAACTTTGAGTGGGATTTTATAGGGAACTAATGGTCATGGGTCAGATGTATTAACACTAATATGACCTAATTAAGGATAAGGACTAGATGAAAATGACCATTGGGGCTCAAAGTGTAGAAGGATAGAAGCATAAAAAATGGGACAGTTTGGGGTCTGGTGCTATATTTTAAATTCGGTGCTCCTATCCTATAAGATTGGGACTTGGGGGAATATGATTAACATAGGGAATACTATTAGGCTAAAATGGAATTAGGGTTTATAAGGTTTTGAATGATAGGTAATGAGCAAAAAGGTGTCTAAAAGGGTCAAAAGAGCATGTAGAAGGACCTATTGATGGGGTGTCATAAGCCACACTCAAACTACCAATTTGGACATTTTATATGACTATATAGGCCATCTAAGAACATAGTGTCCTTATATTTAGGCTTAACTTTAGGGTTAGAAGAAGAAGAACATCCATTAAAGAAAGGGAAATCTCTCTTTGGATCATGTGTTATGAGTGAGGTAGGGATGAAGGTCATAATAATGAATAGAAAACAAGAAGGTAGACTAGGAAAGTAGGAGAAATAATGATAAATAAGCTCACCTATAATAACTAATAAGGATCCATAAATATCTCATACATTGATGGAACATGGTGAATCCCTTAGTGTTAATTAAAATTTGAGCTGGTGGTCATATTTTACCATATATTTCCCAATCTAAACTTAAAATTGGTAATCTCCAATATGCATCACCTACTAGATCTAGTGATTATGATGCAATGTTCCCATTTATCCAATCAGGACCCAATTCCCTACTTCATTAATGATAAGAGTACAATAGGCACATGGTCATTTCATCTAGTGTTATTATAGGCAAAAAAATTTATGTACCATATGTCCATCACTAATTAGTCCTGACTATAATGGATACCACCGAAGAATAACCAGATACTTCACTTTTACACTCTCAAGTGTAGGAATAACTAGCTAGCAGAGTGAAGTGATGAGTGATGTATTTTGATTATCTCTTTAAGTATGATTTTTTTTCAAATACTTGGGGGATTTTTAGACATCCTCTACCAATCCATACATAAGTGCCACATTGTGTGGTCTAGTAGGTCAGGCTCTCCTAAGCTCTAACATCTCTATCAAGTTTAGAAGACTAACAAATTTAATAGTGGGCCATGTGGCATCATTTAATTTATCCAAATCCTCATGGGCTATGACATATCTATTAGTTCTAAGATACTAACACATTTGACATTAGGAACATCTAATTCATTAATTTATAACACCTCTAGTCACTAGGTCCATGTAGTGTGTTCTCATTCAATTGAGCTCTCTCAAGCTCTAATATCTCTATTAGGACCATTAGAATAACCATTATCAAAATTAGAGGGTTTTATTGGTTAGGATTACTTGGCTCTAAAATGTCTATCAAGATTAGGAGACTAATGCATTTTAACAATTGGAACCATGAAATTCTTTTTTATTTGGTCACTCAACTAGTAAAACTCCATGAAAAGAGACCAAGAAAAAGGAAGCCACATAATCAAATACAACTCACCTACTCATTGATGGATATTTACAAGGTACCACATAAGACTCCTAGAAACTAAGAATATAAGATGCTGAGACTTTAAGAGCTTCAAAACAAGTCCAAACTTATAGATTAGGCTATTAGTGCAATAAAAATATTCCAAGTGTGGAATTATATTTTTCTATTTAGGATGTGGTAAAGCCTTGATAATTCTTAAACTCAAAATTCATGGGGGGATTAATAGGTATCAAATTTCATTATGAATATAATGGATGCACATTAAAAATTAGGGAAAAATAGAAATTCTAGGATTGAAAAATAAATATGATGATTAGGGAGAAGTTGAAACTTTAGGAACCTAAAATTTGAACAACTTTAAAAAGGGGTCCCCTAATTCTCAAAATATAGGGGTGTGTTGGCCACAACACCATCCTGCCTTTGTTTTCTTAATTTGAAATTTTGACCTTTCATTTCTTATTATATGGATATTTAAATATGTCACTCCTTATGTTTTGGACAATTTTTATTTGATAGGTAAAATAAAGCTAGTTTTACAATGCTTCATCAACCATAAGTTTAGACAAAATAAGACATGAAGCCTAAGAATAAATCCCCATGTGATTAAAAATATAATACCATTAGTAAAAAATTACAAAAACTATTAGAAAATTATACTAAGATAAAAAAACAAGAAGTACCAAATAAATAACTTTAGACCTCCTCCAAATTAGATTTCTCCTTTGAAATGGCTTTTTCAGTTTCCTTGGTCTTCACTAGCAGTAGATCTTGATTAGTTCTTCCTCAATTATTTTTTTAGATACTTATAATAGGTCCTATATTTCCTTCATATAGGGTATTACTATTTTTCTTTTTCCTTTATGGAATTTTGGGTGTCTTCTATGAGTTCTTGCTTCGATCAAACATTCCCTTCTTTCTCTAGTTGGAGGACTTTCTTATCTTTTTCCTTATCAAAATGTTTTTTGAGATTGAATATTTATTCCTTAAGGTTTTTCCAATATTTTATGAGGGTATACATGTCCCTCCAAATACCTTCCAATTTTTATAGGTAAACACATAGTTTCTTTCTATAATAAGTGTTATTACCTACTAATCTTCTGAGATCCATACTCCTTGGACTATCCTCCCTTTTTGACAAATTAGCCATAGTTATAGGTTTTTTACTTGTGGAGGCATGTGAGAACATAGAAGAGATATTGAAAGGAGATGACCTAGTGAATGGGGAGAATTATTTTATGAGGGATTGGGCTAGGTACACTTCCTCATTCTCTAGTATCCCAGATTCTTTCTCAGAAGGGTCATTAGCCAAGGTGTCCTCTAGAGGGGTGTCTTTTGCATGGATGTCCTCTACTAGGGATTATTTATCCAAGGATGTGGTTTCACCATGTTATACTCACATAAGGATGATTCCATAGTGTATTATTTCATTTTTATCATTGAACTGATATGTAAGGGTCATGGCTTCAAGGGATTTAATAAGGTAGAATGACAAGCTAATTTTATGCCAACAAAAATGATTAAGAAGTAAAATGTGGTGGGAAAAAATTAGAGTATACTTATCTATTAGCATGAAATTTTTTCAAGAGGACAAATCAAAGAATTTTCATCAATAACATGGGGAACAAAGTCCCTCTACTATTAGTAGGTAGAGCTAGCTTTATTGAAAGCCAAAACAGGAAAGAGAGAAATATTTTACAAACAAAGGAATGAAAATCATGATTTAGTAATTTTAAATTGAAATTACAAAAATGAGTTTTAGAAATAAATATGTAGATAGAGATAGATAAGGGAGAAGTTTTAGGTAACAAATTTTCCAAGTTAGAAACTGAGACTAGATAAAAGTGTTGAGAGAAAATTTGACTTTCATAAGGAGAAAATATTTCTCATTTAATAGGTCAAAAATACAAATCATATCTTTACGAATATGAAACATAAGCTAGAAAAATATTAAATTCTAATAACATAAACTAATATCTCTTTGTATTAATAAATAATAAATAAATTGTATCTTTTTCCATGGAGATTTTCACATGCATTGGAAATGTAAATTACAACTCTAGATAGAAATTTTTTAATCTAATATATTATTTTCAATAGTTTGAAATTTTTAATAATGGATATGAGAATTAGATACATTGAATTAATCAAAAGACATAATTTAAAAGATATTACTAGCCTAAATTTTAGGAACACCTCTTTGTATTGATTCTAAAGAGTAGAATGCCTAATCTCCCTTTTATAATGATTTGGCAAAAATATATCTATTTTGAAACTTTGTTTTGAATCCCTAACTTTTATTTATAGGATAAATGGGTGGTTATGGTGTAAACCACCTATATTACCTTTGTATAAAGTTTCAAAAATAACAAAAACAAATTACAACTTGAAATGGTATAATTTTTTTGAGAATTTAGTACCACTTGAGAAAAACATTTGGGGTTTTTGCACTGCTTATGAAAGCATATTATCAATTTGAAAAAAAAAAAAGTTAGAAAAATTAAAATTAAAATTTGTAGAATCACAATATTCATTTTCAATTAGGTCAACAAAAGGATATTATGAGAATTCGACCAACATGGGAAAAAAATACTCCTAATTTTGCTTTTCTTGGGCATATCCATTTTCCTTTGTCATTAGTTTTTCATATTGTGATAAGATTTTAGAGAACATCATTTTTGTGGAAATAATTGTTGATGTCCCCTGATTAATAAAATTTTCAATCCAATTTTTCACTACATTACCCATTTGGCCCACCTCTCTTAGTTTTTTCAGTGTTTCATCATGGAGACTCGATGAAGTGATAATTGTTTGAATTAGCCTGATCAATCTCTATATTAATGATTTTAATTGTTATACCTTCTCTTTTAGTTCATCCTTCATCACCTTGTATTTATCCATTTTTAAAAAAAATAGTACCAATCACCAATTGTGCATCCCCTTTCATCCAATTTCTAATTGATTTCCTAAATGAACCCTTGATACCTTGTAGTCTTTAATCCTGATTTTTTACTTATCCATTTCAAATAAAATAATGGCCACTTATACATATTGTTTTTCCTTTTCATCTTTCACCATTCATGAAATTATTCTCACTTTTTTTATCTCTTAGAGAAAAGAACTATCAAAGTTCCAAAATATATCTCATCATATTCAACAATTTTTATTGTTTTCTTCACTACTATGGACAACCAATCCAAATTGTTTGTGATTAAAGAAGGAAATGGATAGAAGCTAAGATTGGTGGAAAAATCCTGGCTAGAGTCGAAGAAGGTGTTTTATTAGTTGGGTCATATTAGAAAGATGTTTCTCTTTATTCTTGTGTATATATTATATTAAAATGAATTCATGGATAAGAGATGATAGACAACTCAAGATTTGAAGGAAAAAATGAATAAATATGATTAACATATTGAAATGGGAAAGTAGGTGACATAAAAAACATTGTATCATCTGAAACCAAGAATTATTGAGTTTTGTTCTCTAAAAATTATTGAGAAAATGAAAAACTATCAATTAAAACCTCTTGAGGAATTAAAATTTTAGGAGAAGAAGAGACATTTTCACCTAACCTTTTTATTTTTAGCTTGATATTATTCTTTGGTTAAATGTCTTGTTGATTAACTTTAGGTTCATGCACTTATTTTATCATTGGGGGTTCTCTACTAGGGCTTGATTCATCTATTTATTTCTAGTTAATGCTATTATTTGTAGAAGTTACCACGTTCATCTTCCTTAGGAGGTGTATGGAAATCAACATTCATAACATCCACTATTTTGATTTTCAACCACCTAAGAATTCTATCAAGTAATGCTCTTATACTAATTTTAAGAGAATTTGAATCCCTTTTGTTCCAATTGACTATAGATAATGGTTTTGTCATGATGCTTTATTTTTCAAAGATGGGGTCCAATGTGACCTCATCATTCACCAATCATGTTGGCACTTTAATTATATCAAATTTGACTATTTGTCTCATAATAAACCATGAATAGTCCTTGATCCTCATTGCTTTCTCATCATCTCAATCCATCCAATAGTCTTTAAAATGTGGAAGATGTTGAAATAAAAGTCCAATATTGTGATTAATTAAGCCCTTATTGTAAAATGAAAAACTAATTTTAAATGTCTTGAGGTTATAGTGAGATATGTATTGTTCAACTATCTTTGCCTTTACTAGTAAAGGGTAAGTATACTTGTCAATTGAGATTGGAAATTTTATCCCTATTATATATCTTGTTAGGAACTTGTGTGCTTCAACAAGTTGTCTTGCCAAATCCATCAATGATCACTTATCATTGACATATTATAGGAGCATATAAGGAGCATCTTTACAACCACTAATTCTTGAATAGTTGAAGGTTGAGAAATGTATGATCCAAATTTCCCATCATATTATATTTATAGTGGTTGTAACTAATATTCTCATGTTGAAGAGTTTTTTTTCAAATAATTAGATGATTAAATGAACAAAAAAATAATTTACCCTTCTAAAGTGATGAGCATTCTACTTTAATGCTAGCTAGGGATAGAAGTCATACACCATTTACTTCTTGAAATATCCCACTATATGAAATCCATCAAAATATCTTTGACTTGATATAATGTAAATGTGATACGAAGTCATATATAATTTTGATGTGACTTTTACCTCTATAAGCTACTTATGAATGGTATCATTGATCAATTTCCCCTAATTGATATATCATTTCTTATGGATGATCCAAATGAATCTATATATCTATGTATGAAAATTATTTGTTGTTTTATTTCCCACTATCCTATACAATAATGTAATCATATCACTTATATCATTTTTAAAATTAGATCTTATGATATTTTTTGAAAGCAGAACGAAGGAATGTTTTGGATTAGTAAACCATTCATTGTTGACTTATTTATAACATGACATACTATTGTAATCCCAAAATATTTGGAAAGACTTAGGGGTTATATGCACAAAGTATTTATGATATGGAAGGCAAAAAACATTGTCAATTTGCTCAATAACAAAACTCACTACCAACTCCCCTTATGAATCTCTTACCTCCCTTATCTTTGAGTTATAATTATTTTATGTGATCAAAACTAACTTAGGATAATTTAATGACATATGAAATGATTCCACATATGCAAATCCATTGTCACAAATACTTTGACAAAAATCTATCTTATGCACTATGTTCATTCTTTCTCAAAACTTATCTAAGTTGATGTGACCTTGATTAGTGTCTGTGATATTTATAACATTGGACTCCAATGATGAAGGAAGTGTCATACCTTGAAACTAATCCTTCATGTTTGCTTTATCTTTACTTAGAATTGACTTTTTTGGAGTGGGAGATGAAGACATCAATTTTACAAGAAAATTGAAAATTTATAATATTTGCAGAAAATCTTCCTATTTGCAAAAAATGATGAAATTGAGATTGAAAGTTTGTACTCATAATTTGATCATAAAAATTAATCCATATTGTTTTTAACACTTCTAGTATGAAATTCAATTTTTCTTTGACCAATTTACCTACTTGCAACTTCACCTATAAAATTCTTTTGTGTTTATTTTTTACAAAACATTTTCCAGCGAATAGAAATGAATGAATAAATTACTAAAATTTTGTTTTTAATTTTTTAAATATTTTCCCTATTCCTAATTCAGTCTAAAATTTAAAAATTAATTTCCAATTTATTTTCACCAAAAACTAGAATTTCTAATCTCACCAAAAGAAATATGGATTTTATCAAATTTTTAGGGAAAAAAATTAGCTCGTGATTTTTTTAATTTCCATAATTTGAAAATCTTGTAAAAAATATTTTTTTAGGAATGATAAAATTTTCCTAGAGATTGTATTATTCTTTCTTTATAAGAGTCAAATGAATTTGCAATATTCAATTCATGAACAAAAACGATTAAAAAATCACCCCTATTAATTTTATCTCCTATTTTTTTTAGTTCCATGAAATCAAATGTTTGCCCACAAAAGTCCATCAATTTTTTAATATCTCCCTCTCTGAGCCAAGGGTATACCATTCAAATTTAAAAATGGAGATTGTCAACTTGGTAATTGAAAAACATTAAAATAAAATTTTGCTCACTTTACTTCCTTTTTTATTATTTCATGCACCCACTTCATTAAGTGTATAATTGACCATATGATGGTCGTACAACTCACTATTGAGTAAAAAATGCTAAAATAAAATGAAAACATTGCTTAAAATTTGTTCTCTGATAGGTCATATAGACTTTATAGCTGAAGGGAAACTTTAAGAAATAATTAAATTTGTCATTTTTGTATTAAAAAAATATTATTTTCATATGGTGTATGGTTGGTGACTTGGAGGAAATTATGAAATTTTAAATAAAGTTTGCATTTTTTCCAAAAATATATCTATTCCTTGGGAGGGTGTATGGCTCATGTATCTAAAACAATTTATGAAATGAATCAAAATGCCTTTTTAGAATTAAACCTATTCATTTGGAGGGTGTACAAATGGACATATAATGCCCGCTTAGAAGCTCCTTTATTCTCAAAAATAATTTTCAAAATTTCTAAAAAACCTTGTATGTAGGTTGCATGATGTGGCTAGGAGGAGAAAGAGATTTTTTTTTTAAAAAAAATCTTTCACCTTCTCCCATGAGCAAGGCATTTGTTTTTTTTCTAGATATTATTTTGAAAACCTCTGTGAAATTATAGGACCATTAGCTAAATGAAAATGATTATTATGAAATTGTTCTCTTTTTACCTAACACGCTTAAATGACCTTTTATAGGTTGAGTAAGAAATTAAAATCACTTCTTTACATTGATTTTATTCCCTTCTATGAGATTAAAAATATTTCTTCTTGGAAGATGACAACTAAAACATGAATGGAAATTCAATTTATAAAATGCTAAAATTGTTAGAGTGAGCATGAAAATTGAAAAGATATTTTAGAATGGAAGACAAATTTCTTTCAACACTACCCAAAAAGATAATAATTTTTTTATGATTAGTGGAAAAATTAAATGACTTTGTATGCATATTTGAAAAAGAAACTTAAATCTAAAATGACAATTTACACCATTGAAAAATACAATTTGCAATCTAGTAGTTTACATTTACACAACTTATAGAAATATAATTTTATTTGCATGATTTGGGGAAGCATGATCTGCATTTGCATGACTTATAGAAATAGAATTTTGAGTTGCATAAAAAAGGGAAACTTAAAAATATTTTGTGATTTACATAAATTTTTATATTATTTTTACAATTTACATGAGAATTTGAAACATTTTTATAAATTACATGAAAAACAAAAAAGATTTTGCAAATTCCATGAAGATCAAAAAATATTTACAATTTTCATTGAAGATAAAAAAGTTATGAAAATCAATGCGTGTTTACACAACTTAAGAAAATCTAAATGGTTTTTTCAAATTATGGGGAATTCTAAGGACTTTTTGCATGAGAGGTTCAAATACATTTTTAAACAATTCAGAGTAAAAATCAAACTAGCCATAAATTTTTAATTAATTAATTAATTTTTTTGATTATTTTAAAATTTCTAGCAGTTTTAGGTAAAATTCAAAAAAATTAGTCATTTATTAAAAATTGAATTTTCCACCAGTTTTAATTCATTTTTAAAAATTACAACAATAATTGGATATAATTAGTATTTCAAACTACAAGGACTAAAAAACATTAAATTCTATGGTTTCATTAGCTAACACTTTATCCATTGGGAAACAGAGTCTTCAGCATCAACTTTGATAAATTTAAAAAAACTACAATTTTTGATCTTCAATAAAGAGATGAGTCCTCAAACCATCAAACAACTTTCAAATGTCAAAATATAGTGTATATGAGGGTTAGGTACTCATTTTAATAGGTGATTTCACATATCCAAAAAGGATAGTTTTATGCGAGGGCATTTTAGTTGTGTTTTTACACAAACTAAAGTACAAAGAGAGAAGTGTCTTTCTTTCATTTACTCAAAAAGTGTTGAACCTTATGGATTCTACAAAATTATATATCTCACATTTGCATATCCCGATCTTACCAATTGACAACTAGTTCACCCATATTAATTGTATGATAAATTAATATGCATTGCTAGGCCAACTCACCTATTCTAAAAATTTTCATGTTTATCATATACTCATTTGAAGAGATCAATGAAAAACCTATCTAATCTATCACTCTTGAAAATCATGTGCTTTCCCATGATATTTACTATATATAGATCATGGCTTCAAAAATGTATAGGTAGGAAGACCAAAACATGGAGGTGGGTAAAAAAAATACTATTGCATTTATTAAAAAACAACATGCACCACAAAAACAGAGACCAGGAAAGAAATACAACCAAAATTATATTCACATATGTACAAAAGAGGGCCACCTAGTTCTTACTATAAATAGTGTTTCAAATATTTCCTAATTAAGGGAAATAGTAGATGAGTTTCATCATAATACACCAAGTAAAATAATTATTATCATAAAAGTGTGTGATCTTGAATGGCCCCATCCAAAGTGAATCAAACTTCATGTGACTCCCTTTTAGTTGTCTACGACTATACCAAAGTAGAAATAGATATCCTACTTAGAATTATCTTTTCTTTAACTTTTATTCAAAAAAAAAATTTGACATGAGCATGATATTATGTGATTCTATCAACCACCTTTATCCTTTTTTTCTTCTAGTTTTTCTAGGTAGAAGATTATTTAATCTAATGAGTTGTCAAATTTTGAATTCACAATTGCTCTAAACAATTGTAGGGTAGGTAACTTAAGAGTCATGAGAATCGTATCATCCATTCCATATAACAACTAGAATGGATATATATCAATAACCTTTTTCAGATTATATAGTCTTCCTAAAGAGCATCATATACTTTTTTGTGCCAATTTTTTTAATTCTCATCTACTACCTTGTGTATGATTGTGAACATTTTTTTTTTGCTCAACTCGACTTGACCATTACCTTGCAGATGATAGTTTGATGAATGATATGGATAAATTATGCATAACAAAATGAAATCATCCATAAAGAATAAATTTTATAGTAATTATTTGTAACAATTTTATATGGGATTCCATATCATACCAAAATATTTTCCTTGATGAAGTTACAAACAACTTTCAAAGTTGTTTATTTTACATGAATCGCTTCTACCCACTTAGTGAAGTAATTTATTGCTGTGAAAATTTATTATGACCTATGATTGATTGAGGTTTTAATGTCCAAATTAAATATATTCCCTATTACTGAAAAGGATATTCAACTATTATTGGTTGAATAGGAATTTTTGTTAACCTGGGGTTGCCTACAAATTATTGATAGGCCTCACACTTTCTCACCCATTCATACTAATCTTTGAAAAGAGTTGGATAATAATAATGGGCTCTAAATATTTTATATGTTATTACCCTAGTATAAAAATACTCTCCATAGGCCTGATCATGAAAATATTGCAATAATTTCTTATGTTGTTCCTTATCAACATATCTTAATAAAAATCCATCAATGCTTTTCTTGAAAAGAGTGTCATCATATATGACATTAATATTAACATATAGTTTGACCATTATACATTGTTTAACATCCAAGTGTGAAGGACATTATCTATATGTTAGATATAAAGTAAGTTTGGAAAATGATTTATTATTAGAATTGACAAATAATATGAAAGGAAACAATATTGAAGACCCTAATTGAATACCTCCTTTTTCTTCCATGAGTATACATAGTCCTTTTTCTTGAACTAGTTTTTTAGGTTCTATTTTTAAAACATATTATTAAATTTTAGTTGTCCAATTCCCTCATTTAAAACCAAGTTCTTGTTGATTCAAAATATATTTTATAGTTATACTTGTTACCATTACCACATAATGAAATTGTAATATGTAATATATGAATTGCTTTACTGAATTCATTATTGCATAAACATGTTTTTCCTTAGGAGAATACTTTAATTTTTAATCTTTGAAATTAAAACTCATAAAGGAAATTGGGGATTTGATACCCTCATTATTTTTTTGAATAAATATAATTGAGATGTATACTTTAAATCATAATATTAAATAATGGATTCTTTCTTAAAATCAGGATGAACCAACATTGGTGCACAAGCAATAGTAGTCTTTATATTTTCAAATGCATCTTTACCTTCATTGCTCAACTTGAAAGAAGTTTTTCCTTTCATCATGTCTGTAATATTTTTTGTGAGTTCAATAAAATCAAGAGTGAATCTTATCAAAAAATTCACTTTCCCAAAGAAGGAATGCACTCTTGGTTTACTGGTAGGCAAAGAAAGTTTTTGATTCTCCTAAACCCTTTCTAGATTGGTCCTTATTCCTTATTTTGGAATAATATGACCTAGGAGTTTACCTTCAATTAATCCAAATATATATTTATTAGCGTTAAGATAAATTTCATGTAGATGACACTTTTAAAATTATCTCTCTAAATATACATAGTGGTCTTCTCACTTTTTTGAAAAAATTGTCAAGTCATAGAAATACACTACAATGATTTCATTCTTCAATTATTTGAATGCCAAATCCATTACCCTCTTCAAAGTATATCATAAATTAATAAATATAAATGACATTTTCCTATAAGAAAAAGTTCCCCAAGGTTTTGTGAAATTTATTTTATGTTGATCTTCTATGTTAACCTTAATTTGGATGTATCTTGAAAACCCATCAAACATTACAAGCATTTCAATGCATGTTACCACTTGGAGAACTCGATCCATGAGTGGTAGTAGATAATTATCTTTAAGGGATGCTTGATTGAGGTTTTTAAAACTGACATAGATTGTAATCTCACCATTCTCATTATAAATTGGTACTATGTTAGTTACCCAAGTTTAATGGTGGATAGGAAAAGTAATAAAAGCATCAAACATCTTTTAAACATCAACAAGAATTGTTCCTATGATTTTAGGATTAGATTATCTCAATTTTTATCTGAATTTTTGGCTTTAGGATTTAGAGGAATTGTATGTTGCATCTCTTTGGGATGAAAAAACATAAGGTCTACATATGAATATGTGAGTATATCAATATACTTATGGAGAAGGCTAAAAAACTTCTAATTTTTTTCATGTGAGCCACATTTTCTCATATTGATGAATCTAGGATGTTCCTCTAAACCAATGTTTACTTTTTCATAATTGATAGAATCAAGATTTCCTTTTTTCATTTTAATCTTTACAAATCTATCATGTTTATCAAATAATTATTCTAAAGACACCAAGATTTTATGAATTGTATTCCCTTTCAATTTTATAACACCTTATTCATCATATTCATCTTTGATTCCCTCTTTTGACATATGAACTAAATATTCTCTATATGAAGAATCACTACCCTCAAATTATAAATTTATATAAATGTCTTCTTTCTCAAGGAAAGAGATAATTTGTCAATCATCATTGAAAACTAGCCAATTATTAGCATTGTTTAGGATACTCAATCTGTATATTAGTTCAATTGTGTATTATTTTGTACCAATATTTTCATGGGGAATCATCAAAGAAGATGATAACACTAAATCACCAAATTTAGATTTATGTTCTCAAGGAATTGTATTTATAGAGAAAACATCAAATTCCTCAATACCATCCTATAATTTATTCTTATAATGCCTTAGATGATCATTTTTCACTTGGTATTAACCTTTTAATTTATTCACAATGAGTTTGGCATCACCAAAAACTTTTAAATTTGTGATTCTAATCTCTTCTATTGCTTGAAAACCCTAGAAAGTGATTCATATTTGATTATATTATTGGTACAGATAAACTTTAACTTATAATAAAAATGAAACATTTACTTAGATTGAGATATCAAGATTATTCCTGCACTTGAACTTGTTGATTAAAATCTACCATCAAACTCGATCATCCAAATTTCATTCGGATTCAATTTTATGATTTTTGGTAACTTGATATCTTTCTCTATCATTATACGATAATTATCAATTCTTAAATATTTATACAAAATATCTACTCTAGGATCATCAAAAAATTTCACCATGTGCTTTATTTTTAATTCAATATCCATGCATTATTTGAATCCTTTGACTGGAATCATAGCATGTGTTAAATCCAGTTGGATTTTGCCTCCCAATTCTTTGAAAAAAATTCTACCCAAATGAATCTCATAATCTATTTGAGATATGTGACCAAAATATTGATTTTGATTCACTTTTGGGTAAATATGCCAAAGCCACTGATGCAACTTCAATCTGTCTAATGAGAAGAACTTGTTTCACCTCCATGGAATAACAATGCCTAAAGGTCTTAATAGAAGTTAGGCCAAGAGCATGAGCAACTTTGGAAAGAATAACATTGTGTAAGGTTCCTATGTTAATAATATAATTACTAACTTTGTATCCCTTGAGGAATATGGAAATGTAGAAAGGGTAAAATATATTGCATTTTGAAGTGGCTACAACCATTGAGTTGACTTGATTGGAAGTAATAGGGTTAGTTAGGATTCCCTTGAAATTGGTCTATTTAGCATTTGGATTTTTTCCTTTTATGAAAAAAACTAACCTATCCAACTACTTTGGATATGTTCTCATGTACTCAGCTTGTGAGTTTTAAATCTTAGTTTTGTTTACATGATCAATTATGCCAAAAGCAAGTAAATTTATAGAAGGGATCTCAATAGGTTGAGAAACATTGACATGAGATGAAATACCTATTAGTGAATGTTTTAATTTTGTTTGTACTAGTGGGATAGTTCCTCATGGGAGGATAACCTTTGGATTTTCCTCATGTGAATAAATAGACTACTTTTTATGATTATGATTTCTAGTGAAAACTATAAAAGATTGGCTACTCATATACCCAAGACTCGCTTCATATTCATGTTCATCTGAATTATATTCCAGGAATGTGTTTATGAAGTAGCCACTAGGTTATTCAATTTCACATTATTAAATTTCTATATTTTTTGATTTATTTTCTTCTTCAAATTATTCATATATACATATTTCTTTAGTTTCAAAGATCACATTCACATGTCAATTAGTGTTTTGATGAGTAAGGTCCTCAAGTGTGATTTTCACTTGAGGAGCTTGTAATATATGATGATCTATTTGAAAAGGAATGTAGTTCCTCCTTGGAATATCTTGGTACATAGATGTAATGGTCTTGTAAGGTGTTTTTCTTAGGGCCATTATATCATCAACCATTTTTTGAAAGAGTTGTTTGTTAAAGATTGTAATGAAATTTGATATTTCTTCTTTGAAGGTTCCTTTTTATGTTTTCTAGACATTATGATGTCATATATAATGATAATATCCAATTATTGGGCTACTTATAAATCTTCTACCCTATCTTTCCTCAATTGATAACTTACTTTAGCCAATTGAGAGTTGATAAAGAATCATTTTTTTTCATCTATAGGTTACATAGTAGCTAGTATCTTATTTAGTAATCTATTGAATTTGGCGATAAACTCTCTCATAGGATTATAAACCTCTTTTTTCATTTATGTAATTTGAACAATCAAAGCATAGGCATATTTGATTTGTTTGAATCTATTCTCAAATTTAGTCTTCAAAGTATTCTAGTTAGTAACATATCCTAGATTGAGGTGGTAAAACCAATCTACATCCCCATCATATAGTGTTTTGACAAATAGCCTGATGATAAGATCTTCATGCTTGATACCCAAAATACCACACATAATATTGAAAATTACAAGGTGTTCATCTAAATGTTTTTTTTCATCTTCATGGAATTTTAGAAAGTTTTTTCTTGATCCCTTTAGGAGGTTGTGTAATTTTCCTAGAGCTAATAGAATAATCACATCTCCCCATGGTAACATCATAGTTTTAAGAAATTCTTATAGGTGAATGATGATTCCTGATAAGATAAGAGCTCAACTTGTCAAAGTTCCTCCTTTAGGTTATTTGTTTTTCTTAAAGGTCGAGGGAAGACTAGTTATTTTGACCTTTCTCTGATGTTCAAGGATCAACTTGAAGAAAGAATGTTCTTGTAACTAATAAAAAAGGTCAACTTCACCTTTTGACTTATTATCTTTAGTGAATCTCTTTTTAACTAGTTTTTAATAAAGTTACTAGCATTAAAGTCCAAGTTGAAGTTGAAGAGATATATGAGTTGGTCTTATTTGTTTTATTCTATGTGTAACTAATGTTTCTACTCTTTATGATAAAACTAATTTATCTTTTTCTTTTTCTTCCAAGATTCTAACTACTCTATGAAAATTTTACAAACTTATCCTATTATCCCAAGGAAAATTTCTCAAATATGATGAAATATCCTCTTAAATTACATTATTCAATCAATATTAGGTTGAGTGATTAGAGATTGAGGCACTTGAATTATCATGAGAAGAAAATTTGGTTGTAGAAAGTCTTTGATTATTTATATGAACTACTCTTTGTGTCTATTTTATTGATTGTCTTATTAAAGTAATCTCAAAATTTATCTAGGCAATGGTAGCATGTGTTTCATCTATATCTAGTGATGCCCTAATAGTATTAAATTGAAAATTGATTTTTCTATTATCAAAAGATAAAAATCAAAAGTTTCAAACTAGATCTTACTCTAAAGCTTCATCACAATTTAAACCAAGTCAAATATTTAGATTTTTAAGGCTTGAAATGGTCATATATGAGTGATTAGCTCAAAATATGGCTCATTATTGGCATAAGTTTTTCCTTCATTTCATCTCTCCAAGGATATAATATTATGTAAATCATAGACTTTTATTTGACTATAACATGGAAAATAGATACTTTATCTCATTTATGTCAAATTAAAGATCAAGTTACTACTTTGACATTTATGCCTAATAAGTAGTATGTTTTAGTTTTTTTTTTTTTGAATAATGCATAGGAAATATGGTAGAATTAGCATTTTTAAGTTCTAATTTTGATTCCAGTTGTCCAAAACTAGAAACTTACTCAGTGCTCAGCTACAAAGTCTATAAAATCTATAGACTTTATAGACGTTCAATCTCAGATAATATTAAGCCAGCTATAGGATTTGTAGATCCATATTTATGGACTTTTAAGGGCCATATCTAAAGACTCTACAAGTCTAAAGTCTAAGAAGTTGGATAGTTTGTAGGTAGTCTAGAAAAGGGTGATTGTTCTAGTTGGCATCACATCAAGGAAATATTTGACTTATATTTTGAAGGATTCAATTTTTATATACTTTGTACATACTTAGACCTTAAAACTATTATAGGTATGGAATAAATATCTCATAATGATAGTTGGGATTTATAAAATATTACTCAATATAAATCTCCTATTTTGGGGATAGACAATTTGACTAGGTAGTTCTAATTTTTTGCATACTATTTTTAGTCCAAAGTATTAGCATTAAATTTTAAGTCTTTTGTCTTAAAGAGGGGATTAATAATTATTGAATACAAATAGACTTTAATTTTCAAACATATTGTAGACATTATATCTTTCATAATTTAATGCAATATTAATCTAGCTTTCAATACTAAGTAGACTTCATTCTTGACTCTAAGAATATTGAGGGCCCACTCTCCTTGAATCAAGAATTTATATATAGTATTTATATTTATGTTGAACTAATTTTTAATTATTATATAATAAAAATATCCTAAATAATTTCATGCATTAATAATCTTAATTCAAGATTCACATTTCAATAGCTATTTTCTTTCCAAGCAAGTGAGACTTAGTCTTAGTGATTCTCTTTGATTTACTGCATAAGAATTAATTACTTTAGAATTATCCTTCTAGCTGAGTGTTTATATTTTAAATAAAGTGTCAATTAGATTTACATTTACATTTTTAAGAAAGTGTGAATTACATTTAGATTTACATTTTCAAGCAAGTGTGAATTAGATTTAGATTTACATTTCCAAGCAAGTGTGAATTAAATTTAGATTTACATTTCCAAGCAAGTGTGAAGCAAATAGTTTAAAAAGAAATATTTAATTAGCAAGAGTTAAAATAGAATTGTCAAATACCCCTAAAGACTATTCTATAGATCTACCATCATAATCCTTGTTGTAGATAGCTTTAGACACCAACTTTGGTTTGATAGACATCAATTTGAAGGATAGATTAAATGAAGAGTTAAATGACACTCATCATTTTTGGTTCCATTGCTAGGGAATTTTTAGGTGTTAGTAAGGTAAATCTTATTGATTTATAATAAAAAATAAAAAATAAATAAAAGATCAAAATCATAAAAGAATCAATCAATTTATGTTTCGACCAAAAGATTTTAAAGAATGATTTGTTTCAAAAATTCCTCTAAAAATAATAACAAAAAGTCCTTCAAAATCTCTAATTGAGATTTCTACCCTATAATTTAGAAAAGAAATCCCATCACCATCCTCAGCTAAGGATCCTAAATAGGCTATTTACTCACATCTTCAAGATTATCCTAAAATACTATTTAGGACTAGAGTGTTGCTATAACCAAGTCCTATAGGAAGAATTCATCTATAAAATCCATTCATAAAATGAGAATATCTAGAGACTAAAAAGGATTTAGAAGAAGCATTTAAACAAGCTATCCTTGAATAAAGTTTTGAATAATTTTAACAACCTTCAACCCACATTCATTGGGAAGATAATCCTAGTTTTGAAGAAACATTAGAAGAAGATATAAGTAACCAAAAAGACCAACAGGTTGAAAAATTAGGAAGGACTATTTCCTTCCCTATTTTTGTAGATCCTAATGATGAAACTACCATGAAAAACATTTCTCCTTCAAATTTTCCAAATTTTTTGGGAAGATCCATGGAAGACCCTGATTAGTTTCTATTTGAATTTAAGGTTATTTGCCAAACTTATGACTACACAATAGACAATAAAAAACTAAACTTATTCCCATCAACACTTAAAGATGCAACCATGGGATGGTTCATGGGTCTCCTAGGTAATTCCATATTTACATGGGAAGACATGGAAACTAAATTATTGAACAAATATCAGGATTACTATAAGGTGAGAGAAATAAAATATGAATTCTTTAAAACTAAAGAAAATGAAGAAGAATCATTATAGGACTATTTGGAAAAAATTTCATTCACTCATAAATGAAATATTTATCCACTTACTGAGGAATTTATAAAACTTGTTTTCCTCAAAGGACTAGATGAAGACATTAGAGACACATTAAACTTAATGGGTGGAGGAGACATAAATAAACTAGCCTTTCATCAGATCTCAGAACTTTATACTAATTATTCCTAGATGAAATAGAGAATGAGGAAAGGAAGGTTGGAAAAATCCCATGAAATAGGAAAATTGATGGAAGAATTTATTAATCTAAAAATTGATTTTTTGGTCACAGTAAATAGTACATTGGATGGCCTTCAAGCTAAATCTAATGTAACTAAACCATTAACAATTTACCATCCTAAGTGTAGATTGAAACATGGTCTCATGGAGTATCCTTTAGACAAAACAAACATTTATACTTATGGAATTTATGAAGGAATGGACCATGAAACAAAAAAATGTACCCCTCTACCTACTTTGAAAAATTAGATAAAATCAAACATTCAATCCATTATAAAGGTAAACTATGTATAAAGATAGAATTTTTTTCCACAAAATGAGATCCAAGGATAGTTTGGTGCAATAAATCCAACCAGTCCATGGCTAACACAATGGAATGTTCCAACACCTCCACCTATGTGGGGTCAAACTAAAATGTCACTAGATTAAATGTCATGGCTAGGATAGGATTGGGTATCACTTCAACCATGGATGTTGCCACGCCAACCATGGGTACCTCAACAACAACCATGGGTAACACAATAATAACCTCATCCACATTGGAATCCATAATGGATTCCTCATCAATAACAAAATCAACTAAGAAGGAAACTCAAGTAGAAAACCATAATGCCACCCCTTATCATCCAATAGCTAGAACAAGTTAATCAACCCCCAATACCTACACAACTAATAGCCAATCCAAAAAATAAACAACTATCACCTATTTATGTTAATGAATAAGGAAAAATAATAAATGTAAGATCTATTGACTTTGTTGCCATAAAACTAAGGTCAGGAAAAATTGTAAAAGAGCCCTCAATTCTTATTTTTGAATTACCTAATGAAAAATAAGAAACAAACTTGCCTAAGCCAAACATCAAGGAAGCTGAAACCAATTAAAATCCAAGAAAAATATCACTACAAAAATAATTCCTGTTCTTGAGAGATTGAAATAAATTGAAATCAAACAAGAATGAGATTTGATCCATGAATTATAGAAGATCAAAATTGAGGCACCAAAACTACAAGCTATTAAGGGCATTCCTAAATTAAATAAAATCATCAAGACTTTGTGTGTCAAAATACTCAAAATAAATAAATAGTACCCAAAAACCATACATGTTGATGATTAAATTTCTAACTTATTATTAGGAAAATTGTTAATACCCAAATATGTAGACCCAGGTAGTCTAGTCATAATATCCAAAATAGGAGGAAAGGAAATTCCTAACATTCTTATGGATTTAGGAGCAGTAATTAATGTCATGAAAATTGATACTCTCCAAACATTGTCCCTCATTGAAATGCCACCAAAATCTATTATTCTCCAAATGGTAGATCAGTCTATAACTAGACTAAAAGGAACCATAGAAAATTTTTTAGTACTTATTGAGTCTTGAGAATATCCAGTTGACTTTATGGTACTATAACCTAGAATAAAGAATTTAAGATATTCTTTAATCCTAGGAAGACCATGGTTAGCTACTTTAGCAACACTGATTGATTATAGGTTAGGAGATCTGACCATTTCCAATAGTCTAAAATCCAAATGTATTTCTTTGTATCCTCCTGCAAGACCATCATTAAACCATATAAAAAATCCTTGGCTAAACAAGTCAGACCATAAAAAAATGATTTTTCATCATTATCCATGATCACTATTAAAAAATATTTAGAAGAGTTGACTGAAGAAATTATTCCAAAGGAATATGAATATTTATTAGAATCTATAAACTCGACTAGTCTAGAATCTACAAACTTTACCAGAGTACAATCTATGGATTATGCAGTCTCCTTTAAGATATATTCCCTCAATCCTTCTATTTCTTATTCTTCATATGATCATAAGATAATTAAATAAAGTGTATGGAATGGGGTAGGAAGACAAAAAACACATTCCTTGAGTACATTTCATTATCCATTAGCAAGAGCTATTCCTCTTAGAGATAGATTTGTCAAAAATGTAGCCAAATTTCATATGCTACTTCCTCATCCATGTCCTATGAATTCACTAATGAGTTAATTTAAGCAGGTAGAATATGATCATCTAGACATAAAACTTCTTATGATACTACCTGAAAAGACATTGAATACCAATAGTTGGTTAACCAATGATGAGGAGGTTTAACTTTCTAAAGTTCTAAAATGACATACTAAGGATTATTATTAAGACTACACTGGTATGAAGATAATCCACCCTAGTGTATGCAAACACTACATATACATAGAGTCTATCAAACTAGTGAGACAATAGTAGAGAAGAATAAACCCAACATTAAAAGACATACTAAAAACAAAAATTCAAAAATTGCTAGACATGGGATTTATTTACCCCATCTCAAATAGAAAGTGGGTTTCACCATTAGTTATTGTACCAAAAAATAATGGGAAATGGAGAGTTTGTGTAGAATATTAGGAATTGAACAAGGCAACCCTAAGAGATTATTTTCCCTTACCTTTCATTGACCAAGTTCTTGATAATTTGGTAGGGAAGAAATATTACTATTTTCTAGATGGATTTAGTGGATACAAATAGATAAAAATAATAGCTAAAGTTCAGGACAAAACCACATTCACTTGAACTTGGGGAACCTTTGTCTATTGAGTACTCTTATTTGGAATTTGTAATGCTCCAGTAACCTTTCAATGAGTAGTCTTGGAAATATTTTTTGACATCACGAATGATTGTGTAGAAGTATACATGGATGATTTTACTGTCCATGGTGAAACTTATGAGGAAGACCTTACCAATATGGAAAGATTTTTGACAAACTTTGAGGAGCATCAATTATCATTAATCCATGAGAAATTTTCATTAATGATGGATTATGAAATAGTGCTATGACATCACATTTTAGTAAAGGGTATTCAGGTAGATCCCATGAAAATTGAAATAATCTCTAACTTACCCATTCCACACACACAAATAGAATTCAAGAGTTTCTTAGGACATGATAGCTATTATAGTTGCTTCATAGACAACTTTAGTAAAATATCTACCCCAATGTTTGTTTTGCTCATAAATAACAATGATTTTGTATGGAGTGTTGATTGCCAACAAACTTTTAGAACTCTCAAGGCCAAACTTAGTACCACCCCAGTATTGAGAGGCCTAGATTGGACACAACCTTTTCAAATATACATAGATGCTTCTAATAGAATAATGGGTACATTTTTAGGATATAAAGATAAGAATAGTCATATGTATGTTACATACTACATCAACAAAAACATGACTCTTGCTAAAATAAATTACACCATAATTGAAATAAATCTTTGATGTAGTCTAAGCAATAAATAAATTTAAACATTATATACTAGGATACAAGGTGTTTATTTATACAAACCACTTAGCCATTACGTATCTTATGAACAAACCAATAGTGGGAGGTAGGATTATCATATGGTTATTGCTTCTACAAAAATTTGATACTACTATTATAGATAAACTAGGAAAATTTAATGTGGTTGTTAATTTCTTATCTAAAATCAATATTTTAGGTGAAGTGGAACTAGTAGAAGATGATTTTCTATATGAACAATTGTTTTCCATTTTATTAGAATCTCCATGGTTTTAGGATATAGCCAATTACCTTGCTATAGGGAAGTTTCCTCCACATTTTTCACATAAAGAAGGAAAATGGTTAATTAGAGAAAGTTCTTCTTTAAAATGGATTAATGGAATATTATTGAAAGTTGGACTTGATCATGTGTTTCACAAGTGTGTGACAAATAATGAAGCATATGACATCATTAGAGCCTATCATGATGAACTAAGAGGACATTACTCAACCCATAGGACTATACACAAAATCCTTGTAATAGGTTATTATTGGCCTCATATTCATAGACAAGTGAATAAGTATATTAGACACTGTGATGCATGTCATAATATTGGGTAACCCACTCTTTCAACTAAGATACCACTCCACCATCAACTAGTTTTAGAACCATTCAAAAAATGGGGAATTGATTTTGTTGGACCTATGGACCCCCCTTATATAGGAAAGGAATACATGTTAGTCTACATAGAATATGTCACCGAATGGGTATAATTAAAAGTTATAACTCATGCTCAAGAAGAAACTGTGGTAAATTTTTTGTACTTCAAAATTATGTAGATATTTAGTGCTCCAAGGGAGATAGTTTCAGATCAAGGACCATAGTTCATGTCAAACATGATAGAGTATTTCATGAAATCATATCAAGCTTAGCATAAGAATACTTCTCCATACCACCCACAAGCTAATGGATATGTTGAAGTCATAAATAGAGAATTAGGAATTATTTTTAAAAATATTGTTAGTACCAGTCAGAAAGATTAGGTAGATAAAGTACCAAAAGAAGTTTAGGCCTATAATAACACTTGGAAAAAAAGTACTAGATTTTCACCTTATGAGCTAGTTTATGGTAAGAAACCTATATTCTCTATTGAATTTGAATTACAATAAATGAAAACAACATTATAAGTAGGAATTGAATTGGAAGTAGTATAGAAAGAGAGACTCATACAACTCAATCAAATTTATGTAGAGGAAAGTTTGTAATGATTCACACATCAAATAATGAAAGTTTCAAAAAGGAGATTGGGCATTATTATTTGACTCAAAATTTCAACAATTCAAAGGGAAATTATAGACAAGGTAGCTAGGACCTTATCAAATAGAAAAGTTTTTTTAAAATGGTTCTGTCAAATTAATTCACATTGATAATAATATAACTCTTCTGGTTAATGGTCATTGACTGAAACTCTATCAAAAACCTCTCAACAATGAGGATTTTGTGTAGAAAATACAACATCAGGTAGCTTTCTTAGAAGAACTTGTTTCTTCTAGGGAACATGTTCCTGAATGATTGCTTAAAAAAAATGAAAATATAAAAACATTAAAAAACAAAAAAAAAATCCATAGTGAAAATCCTTTTTGAGATGCTATTGACAATGCATAACTGGAAAACTAGTTTTTTGGTTGGTTATGCATTTTTAAAAAGGGCCTCAACTAGAAAACCAATAATGGTTGGTCAAGGAGTAAAAAAAATAAATTTGATTATGAAATCTCAATTTATTTCCTCATGTAATAAAACTTCAAATTATTCCTTTGAAATATGTTAACTAATTCATGGAAATCCACTTGTACAAGATAAATGGCATGAGAAGAACAAGATCTGAGGTATGAATAAATGAGTGATATGTTTTATTTATTTATTTTTATTAAACTAAAGGTTTTTTATTTAAATAAGTCTATTCCTATGAAGATGAAAACATACAACTAGATAATCATCTATTCCCTAAAAGAGAGGAATAATTATAGCATGCAAAGGAAAGGGATAAGGGGACACATGTGATAATGAATATATATCTTTAATGTAATCAATTATATCATTATAATTATGATTAGACACTATGACATCATTCCATAAACATATAAAAGCCTCAAGATAATAGGGTTTTTAATCATCATTGATTAAATTTGGCAAAAACCTATGGTGGTAGAAGCAATAACTATCCCCTCCATGTGAGTAAAATTGCCACCATGTCATGCCATCATTAAAATAGATATGATAGTGTTTAATTCACCTTAGTAGTTGGTAGTCACACCTCTTAGACATTAAATGAAGATAAAATTCATGTAAAGTAATGATTACCCTACCATTAGCTCATGTGAAGTTAAATTTATATGCATAACTTACCTGTAGAAATTACCAGTCCCTATGAAGTGAATCAAAAAATTTCCTCCATGAATTTCAAAGGAGAATTAGTACAAACCCTAATTTTACTTTGGTACATCATAATATATTTTTGGCAATTTGGAAGCAATGGGGTAGAATACAAGGTCATAACCAAAGAAGTCCACCAAATTTATTAGTGATAGGGCTTCTGTGGTAGTGCTCAATGCAAATGGTTGGCTTTCATTCATCCAAAAAATTTGTGGCTTCCATGACACACTTGTAAGATAATTTTTGAAAAACCTTAACCTTGATTTTTCTATTGTTGATGGAATAGACATTCTAGTGTCTAGTCAGGTTATTAGTGAAATTACAAAAATTCTAGATGAAGGAATGAAAGTAATAGGTAGAATTTCCTTTGATGACCTTATTGCTCAATTCAATGGTAATGAATGAACTTCAACTGCATGTTTTATTAATTCCAAAGGGAAAACTAAGGAGATATATAGAGATTCACTTCCATATCTATGGTAGTCTATCGCATTTTGGGTAATCAAGTACATCACCTATGAGAGGCAATGTAGTCTTTTAGGAGGAAAAGCCATGAAAATTTTAATATATCTAAAACATGGAAAACAAAACCCCTAGTGTAAAATTAATCTCCAATATTGCTTATATGGTACCCTTCAAGTTATGACCATAACTCCTAATGCATCTCTTAGACATCATGGCCTCATTCACCTTGTTATTTAGCATCATTTCCTGAAATAAGGAAAAGAAGTTTGGGAAGACTAGGAAAATAGGGTCATTAGATGAATTTTAGCCCTAGTTGAATGAGAAGCAATTAGAACATCAGGTCTAATTCAGTCTTAAAGATAATCTATTACAGTTTCTACACCAATTTAGAAATTAATTTCAAAGAAAAAACTAGGCTATCCTTTCCAAGATAACTCCTCCTTCAAGTAGAGTTAACAAATCTCAAAATGCTCAAACCTCCATTGTTCTAGAGGCCCCACAAGAACCTCAAGTACTATTGAACAATTAGTTATTTTCTTAGGAGGGAAGACATTAAAAAGAAGAGATTATAATTCAATAGGACTTGAGAAGGCTAGAGGATTGACTGGTATAGTAGATGAATAATCAAGTGTAGCTCAGAGAACTAAGAAAAGAAGAAGAAAAATAATTTTGGATAAGGATGAACAAGAAGCAGTGGATACTTTGGATAGTCTAAAGCAACTATCTCAACCTTCAAATAGCTAAACATTAAAGAAAAAGAGACTTCTAAATTATCTCGTATGAGGAAACATATTAAAGTCCCCACTATTTAGCCACTTGATTATTCAAAAAGCCACCCATCCAACACAATGGAACTAGGGGATGAGCAAGAAAATACTATAGAGGAAAAAAATACTCAAATTAAAGTTCCAATGGACAAGGGAAATTTTCCATATACATTTGAAAAATGAAAATCATTCAATCCAAAATACCCTATTATAAATCTGACACCAGAACTTTCTAAGGCTCAAACAGTGATTCAACAACAAGCAATAAACATTATTGATATAATCAACAAAATTCATAATAAGGATCAGTTAGTGAAAAAATTAGAACTAACATCTTTGAATCATGCCTTAGATTTCAACAAATTGAAAGAAATAATAAAACAAAAATAAGATGAAGAGATAGATCAATGGATATCATAGAGAGTCTTAAAAAAGGAAATAGGATGTTGCAGTAGATATTAAACTTTCTTAATACATTTCCTACTACTACTTCTAAAAAGGTCAGTCCACCTACTTCCACTTCTACAGAATTTTTTGATCAAGGATGTCATACCAATTATCCATATATTCCTCCATTATATATGGTATGTTAAGCTAAAGAAGAATATCAAATAGTCAAATAGAAGAATAAGGCCTTAGTTATTATAAATAAGAAGCTAAAAAATGAAAAAGAAGTGTTAGAATCTAAAATTTAAACCTTAAAAGAGGATTTGCATAATGTAATTTAGGAGAATCTCTTTTATCTTGTAGAAATCCTTCTTCTACCTATATATTATTTCTCTTTGAATAGTTCTATAGTTGGTAGTTTCTCAGAATACCTTGTCAACTATCTTACAAAATTTTGGATCCTTCTACATTTTTGGAAATTTTTTATAATGTTGAGCCTGATAATCAAGATCTCTTTTGTGAAGTTTATTTGCATGACTTGATAATAGGATATCATGATCAAAACAAATTTTTGATCAATCTACTTGTGGGAAAAGTTTAGTTAAGATAACTCCATCCTAATTTCAAAAATTAGTTAGTCTGGAAGAGAAAATTTTAAGATCATACAACACATGCTAGATTTACAGGGTTATGCATAATACCAAACTTTTCCTTTCCCAGAATGGTAGAACAAAACCTCCAGATCACCTACCAGAATGATAATGTCAAAAATCATCATTTGGAAGTTTTTTATGACTAAAATATCTCATTTGACCTTTTCACAAGATAAATTTTTGATTCAATTGTTGAAGCCAATGTTAAAAGATGGGACCTATTACTAGTCTCTCTCAAGAGATGTGAAGTTCTATCTCCTAATAATTTAAGATGGAGTAGGAGAAGAGATGAATTAGTTCTTGAGGAAATGGTGGTATTACTAAATTATAATTGAGATAATATGTGTATTGGAATGAGATATAGACCCCCTTAGTTAGTTATACCAATTCTAAAATGGTAAAGCTAGGTACCTCAGTTTGATGTAGAATTTGAAGTCTATAAAAATATAACTTTAGACCAAAATGGATTAATAATTAGTATAGATTATTATAGAAAAGATGATTTTGATGATTATGATCTCAACAAAGTTTTAGAGGACAAAAAAATAAAGCTTATGGAAGTAGATGAAGTTTTGCAAAAGGGATGTGAAAAAGGTAAAGCCTATGGGAGATGATGAGCTCAAAATATGGCTCATTATTGGCATAAGTGTTTCCTTCATTTAATCTCTCCAAGGATATAGTTTTATACAAATCATAGACTTTTAGTTAACTATAACATGGAAAATAGATACTTTATCTAATTTATGTCAAACTAAGGATCAAGTTACTACTTTGCCATTTATTCCTAACAAGTAGTATGCTTTAATGTTTTGGTTTTAAAAAATGCACAAGAAAGATGGTAGAAGTTGAATTTTGAAGAAGTTCTAGTTTTTATTCCATTTGTCCAAAGCTATGAACATTCTCAGCCTCATCTACAAACTCTACATAATCTATAGACTCTCCTAATTCAAAATCTATGAACTTTGTATATGTTTAACCTCAAATAATATTAAGAAAACTATGGACTCTGTAGGTCCATATATATAAAATCTAAAGGTCCATATCTATGGACTTTATAGGTCAAAATTCTAAGAAGCCAGAGAATTTGTAGGTAGTCTAGAAAAGGATGATTGTTCTAGCTAGAGTCACATCAAGGAAATCTTTGATTTATATTTTGAAGGATTCAATTTTTATAAACTTTACACATACTTAGACCTTAAAACTATTATAGGGATAGAATAACTATCTCATAATGATAGTTAGGATTTATAATATCCTACTCAATCTAAATCTCTTATTTTGGGGATAGACAAATTGACTATGTAGTTCTAATTTTATGCATACTATTTTTATTCCAAAGTATTAGCATAAAAATATAAGTCTTTTGTCTTAGAGAGGGGATTATTGATGATTGAATATAGACACACTTCTAGTTTTAGACATATTTTAAACATTCCATCTTTCATAATTTAATGAAATATTATTCTATCCTTCAATACTGAGTAAACTTCATTCTTGACTCTAAGAAGAACAAGGGCCCACTCTTCTTGGAATCAATAATTTTTGTACCATATTTATATTTATGTTAAATTAATTTTTATTTACTAAATAATAATAATATCTTAAATACTTTCATTTATTAATAATCTCTATTCAAAATTCACATTTCAATAGCTATTTTCTTTCCAAGAAAGTGAGACTTAGTCTTAGTGATTCTCTTGATTTGCTATATAGGAATGAGTTAGTTTAGAATTATCCTTCCAGATGAGTGTTTACATTTTTAATCAAGTGTGAATTAGATTTAGATTTAGATTTTCAAGTAAGTGTGAATTGGATTTAGATTTACATTTCCAAGAAAGTGTGAATTAGATTTAGATTTATATTTCCAAGCAAGTGTGAAGTAAATAGTTTAAAAAAGCATTCTTTCATTATTAAGAGTTAAAATAGAATCACCATATACCCCCCAAATATTTGTCTATAGATCCACCATCTTAAGCCTTATTGCAGATAGCTTTAGACACCAACCTTGGTTTGATAGACATCAATATGAAGGATTAATTAAATGAAGAGTTAAATGACACTTATCAGTGATTTTACTAATTCTAAGCTACTAGATGAAATCTACAATATTATTTTCCTACATGAATTCTTTTTTATCTTTCAACACATTTTAACTCTTGATTTAAGATAGTTGATATAAGTTGAAACTAAATTATGAAGATATCATCAGAATCCCAAAATATTTGTCTAAGGTTTAGTAATATATCTAACTTTGTAGATTTTTATAAGTCTAACTAACATTATTAGAGTGGTCCTTGAGATGATGGCAAAGTAATATAGACTATTAAGATATGGTTGGCACAAACGTAGTGAAATCATGCTACATAGTGGGTGCCAAGATCCATTGGCAATAAAATTTGTCAAGAAGACAAATTGATGACTTCAAATTAACATCATGGGGAATAACTTCCCTCTCTTATTATTAATTAGATATAACTTTATTAAAATCCAAAATAGAAGATATGGAAATATTTTAAAACAAAGTATGGTGTATTAATTTTAACCTAAAAGTATGAAAAGACATTTTTAGAAAGGAATATGTAGAGAGAGAGAGAGAGGGGGGGGATAAGTTTTAGGAAACAAATTTACCAAGTTAGAAAATAAGACTAAACAAAAGTTTGAGACAAAATTTGACATTTAGAAGGAGAAAATCTCTCTCACTCATGGGGTCAAAAAAACCATTTAACTCTGATAACAGAAACTAATAGCTCTCTATATTTTTTAACAATAATGACCAAGAAATTGTCTCTATTCCCACCAAGATTTTTAAATGCATTGGAAATGTAAATTACAACTCTAGATATAAATTTTTTAATATAATCTATTATTCTAAATAGTTTGAAATTTTTAATAATGGAAATGAAATTTAGATACATTGAATTAAGCACAATACATAATTAAAAAAATATTACCAACACAAATTTTATGAACACATCTTTGTATTGATTCTAAAGAGTGTAATGCCTAATCTCCATTTAAAATACTTTGTCAAAATTATATATCTTTATAACCTTTATTATGAATCCCTAAATTGTATTTATAGGATAAAATGGGTGGTTATGGTACAAAACCACCTATTTTTCCTTTTTATAAAGTTTTAAAAACACCAACTAGAAATTACAACTTGAAATTGTGCAAATTTATTTTGAGCATTTAGCACCACTTGAGAAAAACATTTGGGGTTTCTGCATTAATCACAAAATCACATTATCAATTTGCACAAAATTGAAAAATCAAGTTGGAAAAATTACAAAGACAATTTGTAGAATGTCAACATACATTTGTAAGGGGAAGAAGAGTGCAACAATACAAATTAGGCACAACAAAATAAGGAATAGAATGGAAAAACATTGAAAATAATTCTTCATTCTTCTTACTACTATATTTTCAATTATTTCCATTTCAATAAGTCATTAAATCTATAGAGAAATTCCCTAATCAAGTTTTCATGTGCTCCATTTGTGTACCTATAGGCAATGTCTACTGAGAAGTCTAACTATTTCATTTCCTAAGGCTTACCTTGGGAGCTATTTATTTTCATATTCAAATTATCCACATTCACTTGAAATTTGTCTAATAGGTTAAGTTATTAATGAATAAATGTATATGTGGGATGGACAATGTCTTGAATTTTCTTTTTAAATTTTCCAATTATGATCTCAATTGAAGTAAGATTCCCCTCTTGATTTTTGTCATTGGCAAAATCACAATTCAATTTATTGACTTCAGTGTCAATTCCATCATTGTGTCACTTCTAAATGATCTTGCATTGTTGAAATTTTAAAGACACTCTTGAAGAGTATGGATTATAAATTTAGTGGCCCAAATAAATTCAATATGATAAACAATTTACTCTTCATTGATCACTCCTTTTTCAATAAGGTCAACAGAAGGAAATTTTGAGAATTTTACCAACCTTGGAATGAATTCCTCCCAATTTTTTTCCTAAGCATATCCATTTTCCTTTATCACTATTTTTTCATATTGTGATTGGATTATAGATAACATCATTAATGTGATAAGACTTATTGAGGTCCATTGATTAGTAACTTTTTTAATCTAGTTTTTCACTACATTACCCATTTGGCCAATGTCTCTTACTTTTTCTAGTTTTTATCATGGAGACTAGATGAAGCCATAACTAGTAGATGTATTGAGTTAAATCTTTATACCTTCTCTTTCAATTCATCCTTCACTACCTTGTCTTTATCCAATTTTTCAAAAATGATACCAATCACCAACTATACATCCCCTTTCATCCCTTCTCTAGTTGATTTTCCCAAATAAACCTTAGATACTTGGTAGTCTTCAATCCTAATTTATAAATTATCTATTTAGATAAAATGAATGGAAACCTATGCATATTTTTATCCCTTTTCATCTGTCACCATTCATGAAATTATTCTTGATTTATTTGGTATCTTTGAGAAAGTAACTATCAAAGTTCCAAAATCTATCTCCTTAGATTTAATTTTTTTTCTTGTTTTCTTCACTACTATGGACAACAAACCTAAATTTTTTGTGCTTGAGGAAGGCTAAGAGACATAAGTTGAGACTGGTGGAATAATTCTAGCTAGAGTCTAAGAAGGTATTTTATCAATTCAGGCATCTTGGAAAAATGCTTCTATTTGTTATTGTGTATTGATTATATCAAAAGGAATTTTTGGCAAGGGGAAGAGAGGAAACTCAGGATTTGAAGAATAAGATGAAGAGATATGAAAAACCTCTTATAATGGGAAAGTAAGAGACATAGGGAACATTTCATAATTTGATGCCAAGAATTACTAAGTTGTATTCTCTACTAGTTCTTGAGAAAATGGAAAACTATAAACTAGAACCTCTCAAGGAATTGAAATTTTAAGAGAAGAAGAGACATTTTAATCTAACCTCTTTATTTTTAGCTTGATATTTTTATGTGGTTTAACATATTTTTGAGTAGCTTCAGGTTCATGTGCTTCTTTTATCATCAAGGGTACTCCACTAGGGCCTACTTCATCTTTTTTTTTTTGGTTTATACTGTTACTTATAGAAGCTACCAAATTCATCTTCCCTAAGAGGTATAGGGAAATAAACATTCAAAAAATCCACTCCTTTTATTTTTAATCACTTAAGAGTTATTATCAAGTACAATTCTTGTTCTAGTTTTGAGAGAAGTAGATTCCCTTTTGTCCTAATTGACTACAAGAAATGGTTTTGTCATGATGCTTTATTTTTAAAATATGGGGTCCAATGTGACCTCATCATCCACCAACTACTTTGGCACTTTCATTATGACAAATTTGACTCTTTATCTCATAATAAACCATGAATAGTCCTTGATCCTCACTATTTATCATTGCAATCCATATAATAGTATTAAAAATGCAGAAGATATTGAAATGAAGGTCCAAGATTGTGATAAATTATGCCCTTATTATCAATTGAAAACATTTTTTCAAATGTCATGAGGTTATAATGATACATGTATTATTCAATTATCTTAGCCTTTACCAGTGAAGGGAAGTTATACCTACCAATTGAGATTAGAAATTTGATCCTTATTCTATATCTAATTGTTAAGAACTTGTGTGTTTTAACAAGTTATCTCACCATTTCCATCAATTGCCAATTATTACTGACATATATGGGAGCATATAAGGAGTAAATTTATAACCATTGATTATTAAATAACTAAAGGTTGATAAATATATGAACCAAGTTCCTCATCTTATTATCTCTGTAGTGTCTGTAGCTGATATTCTCAAGTTAAAAAGTTTTGTTTCAAACAATTAGATGACTAAATGACCAAGAAATCATTTACCCTTATGAAGTGATTAGAATTCTCCTTTAATTATAGCTGGAGATATAATTTATACATAATTTCTTTCCTAAAATCAATCATTGTATGCAATTTATCAAAATATATTCAACTCTCTATAGCATAAATGACATATGAAGTCATATAGAATTTTGATGGGACTTTTACATCCATGAGCTACTTGTGAATGAAATCATTAATCAATTTACCCTAATTGATATATTAATTATTTTTTAGCATGATCAAAATGAATCTATAAATCCATGTTGTAAAGTTCCATGTTTTTTGATTTCCCACTATCTTATGTACCAATGTAATCATATCACTTATCTCTTTTTTGAAATCATATCTTGCAATATTTTTTAGAAGTTGAGTGAAGGAGTGTATTGTATTCATCAACCATTCTTTGTTGAATTATTTAGAACACACCATACTATTTTCATCCCAAAATATTTTGGAGGATTCAAGGTTCAGATGCATAAAGGATTCATGATCTGGAAGGTGAAAAACATTATCAATTTTCTTAGAAACAGAAATCACTACCGATTCCCCATGTAGATCTCTTACCTCCCTTGTCATTAAGTTATATTTATTTTTCATTATCAAAACTAAGTAAGAAGACTATAAGGACATTGTAAATTCTACCACCTATGTCAATCAGTTGTCATAAATCCTTCGAATAAAATCCATTTTATGCACTGTATTCATTCTTTCCCAAAATGAATCTAAGTTTATGTGACATAGATTAATGTTAGTGATATTTCTAATAATGGACCCCTGTGTTGAAGGAAGTGTCACACCGTTAAATTTATACTTCAATATTTCTTTGTCTTTACTATAAATTACCTTTTTTGGAGTGGAAGATGAAGACATAAATTTGACAAGAAAATTGATAGTTTGAAATATTTGTGTAAATGGTTATTATTTGAATAAAATAATGTCATTAGAAATGAAAGTCTGTAATCATAGGTTGATCAAGCAAATTAATCTAGTATGTTTTTAATAATTCCTATATTAAATTAAATTTTTATCTAACCAATTTCCCTACTTGAAAATACACATAAAATTCTTTTGTCTTAATTTTTTAGAAATTTTTTTTGAGCTAATATAAATGAATTGAAGAAATTAAGAAAATTTTGTTTTCAATTTTTAAAATATTTTCCTTGTTCCTAATTTGACCAAAATACTAAAAATAAATTGCCAATTGATTTTTACCAAAAACTAGATTTTTTAAGCTCATTGAAAGAAATATAAATTTTATCAAATTTTTAGTGAAAATAAATTACCAAGTGATTTTTTGAAATTCTACAATTTAAAAATCCTACAATTTTTTTTTTTTATTAATTCTAAGCTTTTCTAAGGGAATGTATTCTTCTTTCTTCAAGGGAGTTGCATGACCATGAAATCTTCAATTCATAAACAAAAATGATTAAAAAAATTTCCCCATTAATTTTACCTCCTATTTTTACTAGTTCGATGAAATTAATTTTTAACCCACAAAAATCCATCAAATTTTTTAATATATTCCTCTCCAAACCAAGACCATACCATTCAAATTTACAAATGAAAACTTTTAACTTGTAAATTGAAAAATATTAAAACAAACTTATACTCATTTTCTTTCCTTTTTTATTATTTCATGGACCCCCTTCCTTGGGCATATGATTGTATGACAGCCATACGACTCACTATTGAGCATAAAAAGTCAAAAATAAATTGAAAAATTAGCTTAAAGTTTTTTATCATGTAGGTTGCATGGCATTTATAGTTGAAGGGAAACTTTAAAAATGAATTAAATTTGTCAATTTTGCATTAAAAACTATTCTTTTCATATGGCGTATGACTAGTGACTTGGAGGAAATTAAGAAATTTTGAATAAAGTTTGCATTTTTACAAAAAAAATATCTTCTCAGTAGGAGGCTGTATGACTCATGTAGCTAAAAAATGTTTAAAAATGAATCAAAATGACTTTTAAACATTAAACCTATTCATTTAGAGAGTGTATAGTTGGTTGTACAATACCCTTTTGGAAGCTCCTTTACTCTCAAAAATACTTTTCAAACTATCCAAAAAAAACCTCGTATGTAGGTTGTGTGGTTTGGCTAGCAAGAGAGGGAAAAATAATTAAAATTTTCTATAAATCTTTCACTTTATTTCATAACCAAGGCATTCAATTTTCATCTATAATATTTTGAAAACCTCCATGAAATTACATGATCATTGGTTAAATGAAAATTATTATTCTAAAATTACTCTTTTTTTTCTAGGCACTCCTACTTGACCTTTTACAAGTTGAGTAAGAAATTAAAATCACTTATTTACACCAATTTTCCTCCCTTCCATGATCTTATAAATATTTATTCTCAGTAGATGATGGCTAAAATGAAAATGGTAATTCAATTTTTAAAACACTAAAATTGCCATAGTGAGCATGCAAATTGAATAGATATTTTAGAAGGAAAGACAAATTTTTGTTAATACTACTTTAGCAAACAAAGGAATTTAGATGATTAATGTAAAAATTAAATGAGCTTGCATGTAATTTTGATAAATAAACTTCAATCTACAATGGCAATTTGTCTTGTTGAAAAATTTAATTTACAATGTAGAAATTTACATTTACACAACTTTTAAAAATGTAATATGCATTTTCATGATATGGGGAGTGTGACTTGAATTTTCATGACTTATGGAAATAGAATTTTGAGTTGCATGATAAAGGGAAAATAAAAAATATTTTTTAGTTTACATGAAGTTTTAAAACTTTTTTTCAATTTGCATGGAACTTAAAATATTTTTACAAATTACATGAAAACCAAAAAAGATTTTTCAAATTACACGAAGACCAAAAATAAATTTATAATTTGTATAGAAGATATTTTTTTTTCAATTTTCACAACTTTTATAAAAGCAACGTATGTTTAAAAAACTTATGAAAAGCTAAATAGTTTTTTTAAATAACGAGGAATGTTGTAGGCTTTTTGTATGGGAGGCTCAAATTCATTTTCAAATAATTTGGAGTAAAAATTAAATTAGTTTTAAATTTTCAATTAATCATTTTTTAATTAATAAATTAAATTTTTTGAATTTTTCAAAATTTATGGTGGTTTTGGGTGAAATTCAAAAATTCTATCTATTTATTAAAAATGAATTTTACCCCATATTTTCTCCATTTTCAAAACCTATGACAAAATTGCCTTCCAAGGATAAGTATTTCATGATTTTTAAACATATCTCAACCACTGTCAAGGAAGATCCTATCATGAAAAACCCTTTTTTTAAGTCTTTATTACAACGTCTATCCAAAAAAACTTATGCATCAACTCTAACTTATGGGTTTTCTCTTTATAAGCTTTAGCTTCTTCACATGGTATCCTAGTAGCTTCACCGATACTTTTTTTTAGTCACAAAAATTTTCAATCCCCTCAACCTAATGGTATATTTATTCTAAGTGAGTATAAAATCTAGTCCCCATTACTAAAAAGGTTCTTCAACTATTATTGGTTGAACATGAAGTGTTTTTAACCTAGGGTTGCCTACAAATTGTTGACATGCCTCACACTTTCTCACCCAATCATATGAATATTTGAAAAGAGTTATCCAATAATAATGGGGTTTGATAATTTTATATGTTATTACCCTAGCAAAAGAATACCCTCCATAGGCTTGATCATGAAAATATTGCAATAATTTATTATGTTGTTCCTTATCAACACATCTTAATAAAAATCCATCAATGCTTTTATTGAAAAGAGTGTCATCCCATATGACGTACTTATTAACATGTAGTTTGACCATTCTACATTGTTTAACATCTGAGTGTTAATAACATTCTCTATATGTTAGAAAGTAATTTTGGAAAATAATTTGTCAATAAAATTGATATAAAATATAAAAATTAACAATATCTAAGACTCTGATTGAATATCTCTTTGTTCTTCCATGAGTTGACATAATCCTTTTTCTTGAACTAGTTTTGTAGGTTTTATTTTTAAAACATATTAGTGCATTTAGTTATCCAATTACTTCATTTAGAACTAGGTTCTTATTGATTTAAAATATATTTGATAGTTATAATTTTTACCATTGCAATAGAATGTGAACATAATATGTAATATATGAATTTCTTGACTAGTTTCACTACTACATAAGCATGTTTTTCATTAGGAGAATACTTCAATTTGTAATATTAGAAACTAAAAATCATGAAGGCAATTAGGGATTTGATACCCTCATTATTTTTTTTAATCAATATTATTGAGAGTGTATTATTTAAAGTGTAGTAATAAATAATGAATTATTTCTTAAAATCAAAAGGAACCAATGTTGGTGCACAAGCAATAGTAGCCTTTATTTTTTTAAATGCATATTTACCTTCATTGTTCAACTTGAAAGAAGGATTTCTTTTCATCATGTCCATAATATGTTTGGTGAGACTATAAAAATCAAGAATGAATCATCTCAAAAATTTCACTTTCCTAAAGAAGGGATGCACTCCTGGTTTACTGGTAGGCAAGGAAATTTTTTGAGTCTCTTGAACCCTTTCTAGATCGATCCTTATTCCTTATTTTGAAATAATATGACCTAGGAGTTTACCTTCAGTCACTCCAAAGATAGATTTCTTAGGGTTAAGATAAATTTCATGTAGATGAAAATTTTTAAATACTCTCTCTAAATGTGTATAGTGGTCTTCTCATTTTTTTGAGAAAAATGTCATGTCATAGAGATACACTACAATGATTTCATACTTCAATTCTTTGAATGCCTAATCCATTACCTCTAAGAATTAGATCATGTATTAATTAATTTGAATGAGATTTTCATGTATTAAAAGGTGTCTCAACATGTTGTAAAATCCACTTTATGTTGATATTATATGTTAATCTAAATTTGGATGTATCTTTTAAACCCATCAAACATTAAAAGCATTTCAATGCCTATTACCAATTGGAGAAATTGATCCATGACTGGTAGTGACTAATTATCTTTGAGGGATGCTTGATTGAGGTTCCTAAAATTGACATATATTCTAATCTCACCATTATTATTATGAACTAGTACTATGTTAGTTACCCAAGTTGAATGGTAGATATGGAAAATAATTCAAACATCAAACATCTTTTAAACTTCATCAATAATAATTCCTATGATTTTAGGATTAGATTGTCTCAATTTTTATCTGAAATGTTTTACATCAGTATTTAAAAAAATCATATGTTGCATCCTTTTGGGATGAAAAAACATAATGTCTACATATGAATATGTGATTATATCAATATACTTATGAAAAAGGATAACAAACTTCTATTTTTTTCATCTGAGCCATATTTTCTAATATTAACAAACCTAGGATGTTCCTCTGAACTAATGTTTACTTTTTCATAATTGATAGAATCAAGATTTCCTTTTTTCAATTTACTCTTTAAAAATCTATCATGTTTATCAAACAAATATTTTAAAGACACCAAGATTTTAATAATTGTATAACCTTTTAGTTTGGTAACACCTTATTCATCATATTCATCTTCAATTCCATCTTTCGATGTATGAAATAAAGATTCTCTATATGAAGAATCACTACCTTCAAAGTATAAATTTCTATAAATGTCTGCTTTCTCAAGGAAAAAGATAATTTGTCAATCATCATTGAAAACTTTCCAATTATTTGCATTGATTAGGATACTCAGTCTATATATTAGTTTAATCATATATTATTTTGTATTAATATCTACATGGGGAATCATCAAAGAAGATGATAACACTAAAGCATCAACTTTAGACTTATGTTGTCAAAGAATTGTATTAATAGAGAAAACATCAAATATATTAATACAATCCTATAATTTATTCCTATAATGCCTTAGATGATCATTTTTCACTTGGCATGACCTTTTAATTTCTTCACAGTGAATTTGGCATCACCCAAAACTTGCAAATTCTTGATTCCCATCTCTTTTATTGCCTACAAATCTTGAAAAAGTGATTCATTTTTGGTTATATTGTTGGTACAATAAAACTACAACTTATAATAAAAAGGAAACATTTAATTAGATGGAGATATCAAGATTAATCCAAAAATTAAACATGTTGACTAAAATCTACCATCAAACTCCATCGTCTAAACATCATTCGGATTCAATTTCATGATTTATGGTAACTAAGTATCTTTCTCTATCATTAGAATATAGTTACCCATTCCTACATCTTCATAAAAAATATCTACTCTAGGATTGTCAAAAAAATTCACCATGTACTTTATTTTCAATTCAAGCTCAATATATTATTTGAATACTTTGACTAGAATCATAACATGTGTTAAATCCAGTTGGATTTTGCCTCCCAATTATTTGCAAAAAATTCTACCCAAATGAATGCTATAATCTATTGGAAATCTATGACTAAAATATTAATTTTGATTCGCTTTTAGGTAAAAGTTTCCAAAGCTACTTATGCATCTTCAATCTATCTAATGAGAGGAACTTGTTTCACCTCCATGAAATAAAATGCCTAGAGGTATTAGTACAAGTTAGGCCAAGAGCATAAAAAACTTTGGTAGGAATAATGTTGTCTAAGGTTCCTCTGTCAATAATATACTTACTAACTTTACATCCCTTGAGGAATATGGAACTGTATAAAAGGTCAACTTTATTGAATTTTGAAGTGGCTACAACCATTGGGTTGACTTGATTGGAAGTAATAGGGTTAGTTAGGATTACCTTAAAATTGGCCTTTTTAACATTTATATTTTAGCCTTTGATTAAATCAACTAACCTATCCAACTACTTTAGATATGTTCTCAATTATTGAGCTTGTGAATTCTAAATCTTAATATTGTTTAGATGATCAATTTTGTCAAAAGCAAGTAAATTTCCAAAAGGTATCTCAATAGGTTGAGAAACATTGACATGAAATGAACTACCTATTATTGATTATTTTCATTTTGTTTTTACTGGTGGGGTAGTTCTTCATGGGAGGATAACCTTTGGATTTTCCTCATGTGAATCACTAAACTACTTTTTTGATTCTGAGTTCTAGTGAAAACTATAAAAGATTGATTATTCATATACCAAACACTCTCTTCATAGTCATGTTCATCTAAATTATATTCTAGGAATGTTTCTAGGAGTAGCCACCAAGTTCTTTAATTTTACATTATTGAATTTCTATTTTTTTGATTCATTTTCTTCTTCAACTTCTTCATATATATTTTTTTCAATTTCCAAGACTACATTCATAGGTTCATTAGTGTTTTGATGAGCAAGGGATTCAAGTGTGAGTTTCAGTTATGGATCTTGAAATATATGATGATATTTTTGAAAATTAATGTAGTTTCTCCTTGGAATATCTTGGAATGTATATGTAATGGTCTTTTGAGGTATTTGATTTTAAAGGGCCATTATATCATCAACCATTTTTTGTAAGAGTTATTCTATTGAAGATTGTCAAAAAATCTTATATTTTTGCTTTGAAGGTTCTTTTTTATGTTCTATATACATTATCATGTCATTTTTTATGTCAATATCCAATGTTTGGGATGCATCCAAATCTGCTAACCTATCTCTCCTCAATTGATAACTTACTTTAGCTAATTAAGAGTTCATAAAGAAGCATTTTTTATTTTCATATGTAGGTTACACAGTAGTTATTATCTTGTTTATAAACCCATTGAATTTGGAGATAAAATATCTCATACGTTTTTAAACCTCTTTTTCATTTACATAATCTGAACAAGCAAAGAATAGGCATCTTCGACTGGTTTGAATCTATTCTCAAATTTAGTCTTCAAAGTATTCTAGTTAGTAACATATCCTAGAGTGACATGGTAAAACCAATCTACAACCCTATCATGTAGTGTTTTGATGAATATATTGATTTTAACATCTTCATGCTTGATTCCCAAGATACCACATGTAATATTGAAAGCTATAAGGTGTTCATCTAGATGTTATTTTCCATCTCCATGAAGTTTTATAAAGTTTTCTCTTGATCCCTTTGGAATGTTGTCTAATTTTATTAGAGTCAATGTACCAATCAAATTTCCATATGGTAATTTCATAGTTTGAAAAAATTATTGTAGGGTAATAATGATTCCTAATAATATAAGAGCTCAACATGTCAAAGTTCCTCCTTCAGGTAGTTTGTTTTTCTTAAAGTTAAAGGGAAGACTAGTTGTTATTTTGACCTTTCTCTGATGTTGAAGAGTCAACTTAAATAAATAATGTTCTTGTAACTAATAAAAAGGTTTAAATTCACCTTTTGACTTACTATCTTTGGTGAATCTCTTTTCTTCTAGTTTTATAGAAAGTTACTAGCAGTGAAGTGCAAGTTAAAGTTGAAGAGATCTATGAGCTAGCCTTATTTATTTTATTATGTGTGAAGCTAATGTTTTTACTCTCTGTGATAAAACTAATCAATCTTATTCTTCTTTAAATATTATAACTTCTCTATAAAAAATTACCAAACTCATCCTATTATCCCAAGCAAAATTTCTCAAATATGATGAAATATCCTCTAGAGTTTACATTATCCGGTTGAGATTAGGTTGAATAATTGGATCTTGAAGCACCTAAATTATCATGAGAATAAAATCTAATTGTAGAAATTATTTTTTATCTATAGTAAATACTCTTTGTGTCTATTTTATTTCTTGTATTCTTAAAGTAATCTCAAAATTTCTCTAGGCAATGGCAGGATGTGTCTCATTTATATCTAGTTATGCCCTAATAGTATTAAATTGAGCATCGATTGTTTTATTATCAAAAGATAAAAATAAAAAGTTTGAAACAAGATCTTACTCTAAATATTCATCAAAATTCAATCCAATTTGAAAATTTATATTTTGAAAGATTAAAATGGTCATATGTGATTTTATTAATTCTGAGCTACTAGATGAACTCTATCGCTTCTCTTCCTACATGAATTATTTTTTCTATTTCAACACATTATAACTATTGTTTTAGGATATCAAGAATAAATTTAAACTAAGTTACAAATATATCATCAGAATCCTAAAAAAATTATTTGAGGTTTAACATGATATCTAACTATATATTGTTCCAAGTCTAACTCACATTATTAGACTGGTCCTTGAGATGATAGCAAAGTCATATGGACCAATAATATATGGTTGACATAAAATTTAAAGAAGTGTACCACAAAATGGGTGTGAAATTTTTTTGAAATTAAATTTGTCAGGAAGATAAATTGATGACTTCACATTAACATCATGGGGAACAACTTCCCTATCGTTTTAGTATGTGGATCTACTACCTTTATTGAAATACAAAATAAAAAAGAGGAAAATATTTACAAACAAAGGAATTTAAATAATGGGGTATTAATTTTAACCTAAAAGTATTTTAAATTTTTTTAGAAAGGAATATGTAGAGAAAGAGAGAAGGGAGAAGATTTAGGCAACAAATTTGTCATGTTAGAAATTGAGACTAGATGAAAGTGTTGAGAGAAATTTGATTTTTAGAAGGAGAAAATATCTCTCATTCAATGGGTCAAAAATACATAATCATATCTTTAGGGATATTAAAAATACAGTAGAAAAATATATAACTTTGATAACAAAAACTAATAGTTCTCTATATTTTCTAACAATAACAACAAAGAAATTGTCTCTATTCCCACCAAGATTTTCACATGCATTAGAAATGTAAATTAAAACTCTAGATATAAACTTTTTAATCAAATTTATTATTATAAATAGTTTGAAATTTGAAATAATGGAAATGAAAATTATATTCATTGAATTAAGAAAAATACATAATTCAAAAGATATTACCAACACAAAGTTTAGGAACATATCTTTGTATTGATTCTAAAATTTATAATGTCTGATCTCCCTTTACAATACTTTCTCAAAATTATATAACTTTATAACCTTTATTATGAATCCATATCTTGTATTTATAGGCTAAAATGGGTGGTTATTGTGAAAAACCACCTATTTTTCCTTTTTATAAAGTTTCAAAAATAAGAACAAGAAATTACAACTTGAAATGTTGCAAATTTATTTTGAACATTTAGCACCACTTGATAAAAACATTTGGGGTTTTTGCACTACTTACAAAATCACATTATCAATTTTCATAACTTTAAAAATCAAGTTGGAAAAATTGCAAATATAATTTGTATAATGACAACATATATTTTCAAGGGGAAAAAGAGTGCAACAATAAAAATTAGGCACATATAAATAAGGAATAAAATCCAAAAACACTAAAAATAATTATTCATTCTTCTTATTGCTATATTGAAAATTCTTTCCCTTTTAAGAAGTCATCAAATATCTAGAGAAATGCCTTGATCAAGTCTTTATTTGGTTCATTTGTGTACCTATAGGCAATGTCTACTAAGAAGTCTAACTATTTTATTTCATAAGGCTTACCTTGGAGGCTATTTATTTTCATATTCAAATTATCCACATTCACTTCACATTTGTATAATATGTGAATTTATTCATGACTAAATGTAGATATGGGATGGAAATTTTCCTAAATTTTCTCTTTGAATTCTATAATTATGGTCTCAATTGAAATCATATTCCCCTCTTGATCTTTGACATTGACAAAATCAAAATTTAATTTATTGACTTCAATGTCAATTTCCATCATTGTGTAACTTCTAAGAAACCTTGTGTTGCTGAAATTTTGAAGACACTCTTGAATATATTGGATTCTAAATTTAGTGGCCCAAAGAAATTCAATCTGATAGAGGATTTATTACTTATTGATCACTCCTTTTTAAATAAGGTCAACATAAGTAAATTTTGAGAATTTGACCAACATGGGAATGAATTCCTCCCAATTTTGTTTTTCCTAAGCATATCCATTTTCCTTTATCACTATCTATTCATATTTTGATTAGATTACAGATAAAATCATTCCTATGGTGAGACTTATTGAGGTCCATTGATCAACAACTTTTTCAATCTAATCTTTCATTGAATTACCCATTTGGCCCATGTCTCTTTTTCTATTTTTCAGTATGGAGACTCGATGAAGTGATAGCTAGTGGATGTATTAATGAGTTCAATTATTATACCTTGTCTTTCAATTCATCCTTTACTAACTTATATTTATCCAATTTTTAAAAATGGTACCAATTACCAATTGTACATCCCATTTCATCCCTTCTCTAGTTGATTTTTGCAAATAAACCCTGGATACCTGGTAGTCTTCAATTCTAATTTTTTACTTATCTATTTCAATCACATGAATGGCCACTTCTTAATATATTTCTCCCTTTTCATCTATCACCATTCATGAAATTTTTCTCAATTTATTCAATATATTTGAGAAAGGCACTATCAAAGTTTCAAAATATATCTCCTTAGGTTCAACATTTTTTATTGTTTCATTGATTACTATAGATAACCAATCTGAAGTTATTACTAAAGAATGTTATAGGACAAAAGTTGAGAGTAGTGGAAAAAGCCTAGCTAGAGTCTAAGAAGGTGTTTTATAAATTTGGGCATTATGGAAAGATGTTTCTATTTTTCATTGTGTATTGATTGTATAAAAAATAATTATTGAAGAGGGGAAGAGAGGCAACTTACGATTTGATGGAGAAGATGAAGAGATATGAGTAACCTCTTACAATGGGAAATTAGGTGACATAGGGAACATTACATAATTTGAAGCTAAGAATTGCTAAGTTGTATTCTCTACCATTTCTTAAGAAAATGGAAAACTATAAATCATAAAATCTTGAGGAATTAAAATATTAGGAGAAGAAGAGGCATTTTAACCTAACCTTTTTATTTATAGATTGATAGTTTTATGTGGTTGAACATGTTTTTGAATAGCTTCAAGTTCAGGTGCTTCTTCTATCACTGGGGGTACTCTAATAGGGCATGCTTCATCTATCTTTTTTATTTCATCTTGTTACTTATAAAAGCTACCAGATTTGTCTTCCCCATAAGGTATAGGGAAATCAACATCCACAACATCCACTCCTTTTATTTTTAATCACTTAAGAGTTCTTATCAAGTACCACTCTTATTCTAGTTTTGAGAGAATTAGATTCCCTTTTGTCCCAATTGACTACAATAAATGGTTTTGTCATAATGCTTTATTTTTAAAATATTGGATCTAATGTGACCTCATCATCCACCAACTACTTTAGCACTTTCATTATGACAAATTTGACTATTTGTCTCATAATATACCATGAATAGTCCCTAATCCTCACTATTTATCATCATTACAATCCATATAATAGTATTAAAAATGTGGAAGATGTTGAAATAAAGGTCTAATATTGTGCTCAATTAGGCCCTTATTATCAAATGAAAACATGCTTTCAAACATCTTGAGGTTATAGTGATACATGTATTGTTTAATTATCTTAGCCTTTACTAGTGAAGGGAAAGTATACCTACTAATTGAGATTGGAAATTTGATCCCTATTCTATTTCTACTTGTTAGGAATATGTGTGTTTCAATAAGTTATCTCACCAATTCCATGAATTTATAATTATCATTGAAATACATGGGAGCATATAAGGAGTAAATTTGTAACCACTGATTCTTAAATAATTTAAGGTTGATAACTATATGAACCAAGTTCCCCATATTTTTTATCTTTGTAGTGGCCATAACTGATATTCTCATGTTGAAAAGTTCCTTTTCAAACAACTAGATGACTAAATGAATAAAGTAATCATTTACCCTTTTAAAGTGATGAGCATTCTCCTTCAATATTAGTTGGGGATATAAGTAATACACCATTGCTTTCTTGAAATCAATCATTATATGCAATCCATAAAAATATATTTGACTCTATACAACATAAATGAGATATGAAGACAAATATAATTTTGATGTGACTTTTACCTCCATGAGCTGCTTGTGAATGGCATCACTAATCAATTTCCCCTAATTGATATATTACTTATTTTTTAGGATGATCCAAATGAATATATATATCCATTTTTTAAAGTTAAATGTTGTTTGATTTCCCACTATCTCATGCTACAATGTAATCATATCACTTATCTCTTTTTTGAAATCAAATCTTTCAAGATTTTTTAAAAGTCGAGTGGATGAATGTCTTGGCCTAGTTAGCCATGATTTGTTGAATTATTTAGAACACACCATAATATTTTCATACAAAAATATTTTGGTGGACTATGGAGTTAGATGCACAAAGGATTCATGATCTGGAGGGTGAAAAATATTGTCAATTTGATTAGGAACAAAACTCACTAACAACTCCCATTGTAGATCTCTTACCTCCCTTGTCTCTGAGTTATTATTATTTTACATGATCAAAACTAAGTAAGGAGACTGTAATGACATTGGGAATGCTACCACCTATGTCAATCTTTTGTCATAAATACTTTGAACAAAATACATTTTATGCACTATGTTCATTCTTTCCCAAAACTCATCCAAGTTGATGTGACATAGATCAGTGTTAGTGATATTTCCAATATCGGACCCCTAAGGTAAAGGAAGTGACACACACTTAAATTGATACTTCAAGATTTCTTTGTCTTTACATGGAATTGCCTTTTCTCGAGTGGGAGATGACATAAATTTGAAAATAAAATTGATAGTTTGAAATATTTGTAGAAAAGGTTTTGATTTGAAAAGAACAGTGTAATTACAAATGAAAGTCTGTAATCACAAGTTGATCAAGCAAATTAATCCAGCATGTTTTTTATGTTTCCTGTATGAAATTCTATTTTTCTCTGACCAATTCTGCTACTTGCAACTACACCTATAAAATCCTTTTGTGTTGATTTTTTAGCAATCCTTTTCGAGCCAACATAAATTATTCAAAGAAATTAAGAAATTTTTATTCTCAATTCTTAAAATATTTTCCTTATTCTTGATTCAACCAAAATACAAAAAATCAATTTCCAATTGGTTTTTACCAAAAACTACATTTTATAAGCTCGCTAAAATAAATACAACTTTTATAAAAAATTGAGTGAAAATAAATTACCATGTTTTTTATTTAATTTTATAATTTAAAAATCCCACAATTGTTTTTATCAACTCTAAACTTTTCCAAGGGAATGTATCCTTTATTTAGGGGAGTTGTGTGACCATGCAATCTTCAATTCAGGATCCAAAATGATAAAAAATTCTCCCTCATCAATTTTATCTCTTATTTTTTACTAGTTCTATGAAATAAATTTTTTACCCACAAAAATACATCAAATTTTTAATATCTTCCTCTCCAAGCAAAGGTTGTACCATAAAAATTTATAAATGAAAACTTTCAACTTGTAAATTTAAAATTATTAAAACAAACTTATACTCACTTTCCTTCTTTTTTAATGATTTCATGCACCCCCTTCATTGGGTGTATAGCTATACGACAACCATACGACTCACTATTGAGCATAAAAAGTTGAAAATAAATTGAAATTTTAGCTTAAAGTTTATTATCATGTAGGTTTTATAACACTTACAGCTGAAGTGAAACTATAAAAAGGAATTAAATTTATCAATTTTTCATTAAAAACCTATTCTTTTCATATGGCATACGACTAGTGACTTGGAGGAAATTAATTTTTGCAAATAAAAATCTTCTCACTAGGATGGTATATGACTCATGTAGCTATAAAAACTTAAACAAATGAATCAAAATTCCTTTTTATCATTAAATATGTTCATTTGGAGAGTGTATAATTGGTTGAATGATGCCCTTTTAGTAGCTCCTTTACTCTCATAAATACTTTTCAAACTATCCAAGAAACCTCATATGCAAGTTACATGGTTTGGCTGGTAGGAGAGAGTGAAAAATAATTGAATTTTGTTTCAACTATTTCACTTTATTTCATGATCAAGTCATTCAATTTTCATCTAGAATATTTTTAAAACTTCCATGAAATTACATGACCATTGACTTAATGAAAATGATTATTATGAAATTATTCTCTTTTTGTTAGGTACTCCTACATGGACTTTTAAAAGTTGAGTAAGAAATTAAAATCACTTCTTTACAGCAATTTTATTCCCTTTCATGATCTTAAAAATATTTATTCTCAGTAGATGATGGTTAAAACACAAATGATAATTCAATTTTTAAAACACTAAAATTTCCAAAGTGAGCATGCAAATTGAAAAGATATTTTAGAAGGGAAGACAAACTTCTATTAATACTACCTGAGAAAACAAATGAATTTTCATGATTAGAAGAAAATTTAAATGATTTTATAGGTAAGTTTGAAAGACAAACTTCAACTTGTAATGGCAATTTATCTCATTAAAAAATGATATCTAAAATGTATAAATTTGCATTTACATGACTTTTAAAAATGTAATTTGTATTTTCATGATATGGGGAGCATGATTTGCATTTGCATGACGTGTGGAAATAGAATTTTGAGTTGAAAAAGAAAAGGAAAATTAAAAATATTTTGTAGTTTACATGAAATTTTAATATGTTTTTGTAATTTACATGCGACTTAAAATGTTTTTAAAAATTACATGAAAACAAAAAAATATTTTACAAATTACACAAATACAAAAAACAAATTTACAATTTTCATAGAAGCTAAAAAAGTTTTTTCAATTTGCACAATTTTTGTAAATGAAACCTATGTTTGCACAGCTTATGAAAAGCTAAATGATTTTTATAAATTTTGATGAATGCTACATGCTTTTTTTATGGGAGGCTCAAATGTATTTTTAAACAATTGGAGTAAAAATCAAATTGGTTTTAAATTTTCAATTAATCATTTTTAATTTTTTTAATTAAATTTTTTGAATTTTTCAAAAAATTTGGTTGTTTCGAGTGAAATTCAAAATTTTTATTTGTTTATTAAAAAATGAATTTTCCACCAATTTTTTTCCATTTTCAAAAACTACAATAACATTACCTTCCAGGGATAAGTATTTCATGATTTTTAAACATATCTCCAACCACTATCAAGGAAGATCCTATCATAAAAAACCCTTCTTGTTAGTCTTAGGACAACATCTATCCAAAAAAGCTTATGTATCAACTCCAACTTATGGCTTTTCTATTTATAAGCTTTAGCCCCTTCACAGGGTATCCTAGTAGCTTCACTAATACTTTCTTTAGTCACGAAGATTTACACTCCCCTTAGCCAAATGGTCTATTTATTCTAAATGAGTATAAAATCCTTTGAGATATGCTCATCATGGCATTTAATCCTTAGCATGATTTAGTTAGGCCCCCTTTCCTCAGTTTTTCCATACATTCTTATTCCAATGTACCTCAACACATAACATAAGTCTCATACAATCTTAGTCACCCCCCATTTGATTTTGAATACTGCTTCTCCTTTTTTTGAGTATTGTAATGGATAATTATATAGTTAAACTTAAATGGTTGAACTTGAAGATTGTTATTAATGTCTTAGGTGGAGGATCTATATCCTTGGTTCACTAATTATAAAATTGTAAGGGGAGGAAGTTCTACACACCTAGAGTTTAACTTTATTATGTGTGGTCTACTTGTGAATAATTTAGGACTTGTCCATGTAATTATTGGTAATTATATTTAAAATTTTAGCTGGGATTGATCTGGCATTATCCCACATGACCATTATTTCACATCCAAATGCATAGTTAGCTAGGTAGTCTATGATGGTGTTTCCTTTAAGGTAGATGTGGATGATAGATGAATTGTAAAAGGTATAAATGATAATATGATCATCATCAATTTGTATTTGATAGTGTGGGAGGGGATGATTTTTCCTAATAAATAATTCAAGATATTGAGGGAGTCACCCTTGATAATTAACTTGGGATTGTGGGCATGGTAAATGAGTTGAATGCCCCATATGAATGTCATAGCTTTAATAACATGATTTATTTTGTAGTCCAATGGTCCTACATAGGTATTTAACACCTTACCTTCATGATCCCTAATGACACCCCTAACCTTTCCTTGATTTTCTTTAAAAGTTCCATCGAAGTTGAGTTTCATCCACCTAGTTGAGGGGTGTGACCACTTGGTTAAAAGTCTTAATGCCATGGATTTAAGAAAATCAATAATTTTAGATAGTTTTTAGTAGTTTAAAATTTAATAATCAATATGGGAACAAATATCCTTGTCCTTGGGATGAAAATATTATCGATATCTAAGATTAAATAATACAGAGAACAGAAAAAAATACCATAGAAGTTATATTTGTAAATACAGGATCAATCATTGATTTTTATATGGCCCAAATGAAGTGTTGTAGAGACAAGTGCCACAATAAGTTTAGGTAAGGAAGATTCCAAGGTGTTTTCCAATAAATTACCGAGTCATGTAGAGAGTTGGGTAGCACCTAGGAAAGGAGAAACATTAAAGCAAAAGATATAGGATAGACAATTTGAAGGTGCATTCCATAAAAGGATGATTGATGGATTATTAAAAATATTGTAGAGGTCATACTGATTAGGGATGTTCATTATCTATTTAACTAGATTATCAGTGGTGAGTATCATATTTTTTGTTTCCATCCAATAAAAAATGTTTATATTAGGAGTTAAGTGTCTAATCTAGAGGGGATACCAAACATCCCATTCATCTTCTAGTTTTAGGTCTACCTTATATCTGGATTTCATAGATAAATAACCATTCTCTTCATCTAGTCAAATCAGGGAGTCCTACTTTAGGATGTGATGAATGTGAATGTGCTAAATTTACATGCTTAGCCTAAGTAGGGCCTAAGATTCCTCCTCATTTATTGAATTAATTTAGAGGGGTATACAATCAGGGATTCCATTTTCAAATGACCAATAGTTATTGACTTTTTCACCCTAAGATTTTTTGAATGTTTAAATTATATCTCTCCATGAGTCTTGGTATCATAAGTTAACTATGGAAATCTAAGGATCATCCTATAAATCCATAGTTTCCCCATTTCCAATCTTCAATCAAAATATTTTTTAAAGGATCAATTTTATACAAGAGATGGCTTTCCAAAAATATTACCCATTAGATGGAACATCCTCCCTTAAAAAAATCCTCATAATTTCCCTCCAATTATTTTACCTTAATAATGTGGGTCCATTGTTCATCTTCTTTTAGGATTTCCATCCCAATTTTTCAAGTAGGGATTTGTTCATATTTATCAACTTTCTAAGGCATAACCCACCATTAGATTTAGGGAGGCATGTTTGTACCATTATATGAGTGGGAATTTGAGGCATGTTTTTTCCTCTAATCATTTATATAAGAATTTATGTTGGATATGCCCTATCCTGTCAGCAATTTTATGTGGCAAATTGAAGATGAACATGAAATAGATCAGGATGCTTTGGATTGAGCTTTTAAGAATTCGTATCTTATTTGCTTGGGAGAGGAGATGACATTTTCATACAAATAGTTTATTTTAGATTATGAAAATGAGGTGATTCTAGTATTCTTATTTTATTTTCCATATAAATATGGGGATCCCTAGATGTCTGGAAGGAAAAGTACTTATCCTGCATCTAAGTATAGAGGCTAACTTTATTTACTATTTTGCTTATGTATTTATAAAGAAGACTAAGATTTTAGACAAATTAATTCACTAATAGGATAATTTCTCATTATCCATACAGATTTTATTAAAATTTTGGTTTCATCAACTGACACTTCCCCAAGTAAGAAAGTGTCATCAGTAAATTACTCATGCATAACTGGACTGATGCTCTGAGCTATTATGATACCTTTGATTATAACTTATGTTTTAATAACTTGAATGTTTTTTCCTAACAATTTATCAATAATAATGAATAGGTATGGTGATAAATTATCCTCATATCTTATCCCTATGGTGGTTGATACAGAGCCTTTGGGTACCCCAATGATTAGCATCAAGAATTTTGGGGTAGATATGAAGTTATAAATAAGTTTCCATAAACAAAATTAAAACCATTTTTTTCAAGAGTTTTCTCTATAAACCTCCATGAGACTCTACCATAATCCTTGTTCATATAGAGTTTAATAAATATACCCTATTTGTTATAAGTGTGTGTAGAGTGAATGGCCTCATGTATGGTTATTATGTCATATGTGATTTGTCTTCTAGATACAAAGGCCCCTTGATGCTCATTAATGATTCTCTAAATAATAGGTTAAATACTTCTAACCCTCATTACATAACATATTTTTTAGGTTGTAGTGCATAATATTATATTTATGAAGTCTTTGTGCTGATTTCCTCTTAGTTTTTTGGGAATAAGGAACAAGAACATATTATTCATGTCCTTTTAAAATGGTACTAGCTCTAAAGAACTCAGAAACCACTACTTCTACCTCCAAGTGAATGATGTCCCAAAAAATTTTAAATAAGAAAGGGAAAAAACCATATAGATTGGGGTATTTACCACCATCCATAGAAAACACCATTTCTTTAATTTCATCAGCTAAAGGAGGCTTAAGGAGTTCCTCATTCTTGGCTAGTGTAAGAAGGCATGTGATGTTATACAAAAGATTTTATTTTAGTATTACATCAGATGATCTGTATTCCTAAAATAAATTTATGAAGTATGAGATAATTTAGGTGTTTATATTTTTAAGATCTTTGAATTTCCTACCATATTCATGAAGTAACTCAAAATCATATTCCTATTTCTATTTCTTGAAGCATGTTGATGAAAAAACTTTTTATTTCTACCTCCGTCCTTCAACCATAAACATCTAGACTTATGTTTACAAAAATCTTATTCTTTTAATTCTAAATGTTAGTAGTTACTAAGTAGTTATTTTTCCTTTGCATAATATTGATTATTAGACCCATGGATGGAAAAATATTTTTCTAGAAAAGGAGTTCCTCCTCAATCTATTTATTCTAGGTAAAAATGTTTTAAAATACCTCCCTATTCCATATTTTTAATTTGATTTTTAGATGATTAAGTTTATTTACTATTATATACATATCCAATATAGATAAAGTCTCTTTACACCATTATTTTACATATTTAGAAAGATTAGGATGGTGAATCCACATGTTTTCAAATCTAAAGGGAGCATTTTTAAAATTGGGAACTATTTCCACTTCAAATATGATAGTTATGGTTCGAACCTATTATGGGGAGACAGGAAAAATAGATATAATAATGAATATCCCAATTTAAAGACACCAAAATTATGTCAAGACTTACCTATATTAGATCTAGGCTAATTATTTTGTTTGTCCATGTGAATCGGTTCCCTTTTAGTTCCACACCTACCAAACCAACTTTAGAAATGAAGTCATTTAAATCTAACATATTTTTTGAGAAGTTTATTGATCCACATTTATTTTACATTGTAGTTAATGGGGAGTTAAAGTCACTATCCATAAACCATTTCCAATTGTTGATAAAATTTTTGAATGCCACCAAATCCTCCCAAATTTTCCTCACCATTATAGAATTAGGGGCATAGATATTTGATAGCATCCATTTTTATTTTGATTATTTATTTTGGAAAAGAATTTTAGATGATTATATTTCTTAAAAATAACTTCCCCATATAATTATTTATATTTATAAAGAGTTATAATGCCTCCTAAGGCCACATTAGATCTTACACTACAATGGTTAGACCTATTCCATAATTTATTGGTACATTTCTCAAACATTTCATCAGACATTTTAGTTTATTTCAAAATAAATAGATGAGGCTCATTTTTTGTAATCATATTCTTGACCAAATTCTATTTTTTGGGGTTATTTAAGCCCTTTACATTCTAAGAAATGAGTTACATTATTTTTATCATATGAATTTAAGGGTCCTCTAACTAACCTTAGCTATTTCCTTCCTTTTGAGCATCTTTTTTGGAGTTCTACCTAGATGCTTGGGACCATCCCATACCTTTATTTCCTTTTTACCTTTTCTATATTTATCTTGGGTCCAACTTTCTTCTTACGCTTTGAAACCCTTAGAAGGGGTTATTATAGAGCACTAACTTGGGTCTTTTGATAGTGATTCTAGCCTATTTTGAAGGGATACCTTTCCTTTGATTGGACTATCTTCCTCCTTATTTTGAGAAGCTCCACCTCCCAAAGTTAGGGTGGTTTCCATATTGTTATTGCATCAAAATTTTAGGGTAACATTTTTCAAAGGTTTGGTTTCCCAATGCAAGCAGACTTCCTTCTCAATTTACTAAAATAAAGGTATTTTATTGTAGATTAATTACAAATGGTTGTGACTCAAAAATTAAATACTAGGGGAAGCTCCTTAGGTCAAATATGATACAATCTTATTTATTGAATCCATAAGATCATGCATGCTAGGTTGGTTTATAAAAGGTGAGGGACTAGGGTCCCCACACTGGTTAATAACTAATCTTGTGTCATAATAAAACTTAGCTTATGGGATGATATGAGTGTTTTTCAAAGATGAGACAATGTTTCCACCAGGAGTAGGGGAAGAGGTTGCCTAGTATTTTAATGGATTAGTTAAGAAGCTGGCAGGGATAACAATTTTCTACTTGTTATTAGAGTATAGCTATTTCTTTGGAGTCTACTTTTCTAAACTAAACATGTTTTGTAACTTGGGTATTTATAGGGATTTAATGAAAATATTTAGAGGCATGGATAAGGGTGTTACACTTTTGCATATCATATAAAAATACATGGAGACTAAATTCCATATTTATATTTAAAAATGATAGAATGGAGAAATGGTTTATCAATTAGGATAAATACCTAAAATCTAGCTACATCCTTCAATGATATTTGGTGACTGGATCAATCGTGATAGGTTAGCCTAGGGCCCTTTCTATTCTAAAAATAATAATAAGATCCTAACATTCCAGTGAGAGCTCAGGGAGTGAGACCCACATAGATATATCTTCCATTATTGGTTTATTCAATATTGTACTAGTTTTCCATTGACTTAGAGATACATTAGACTTTCCCATGAACTAGGGTCCCTCCATCAAAATTTTAAAGTAGTCCTCCTGGTTATTAAAGTTAACCAAGAAGATCCTAATAAGGGAAATCACATTAATTTCTCCTTTCAAATTTCATCTATTATTGGCCCACTTTTTGAAGGAATCAATATTAGGCCTGAACATGTTTTCCTTTACCAAAAGAGATAATTCCAAGATCCAATCTATTTTTTCAATAAGCGTGTCAGGAGTGTCGACCCAATACCATTTGTATTCAAGGGATGGTTCTAAATTAACATCATAGTAACCATTATCCTTTGATCTCTTTCCAAATACCTTATCCATTAATTATAAGGATGGGGTGTTGTGATATGAAAAATAAACTTTATGTAGTGGGGCCCTTTATAGGGTCACCTAAAATATATGATTGATGCCATATGATTCACCTTTTTTTTACTAATGTTTTTTACATCCCATGAGTTGATTAGATTAACTTGTGTAACCTCCTTTATGCCATCAATCCTAGACTATTTTTCCTACCAAATATTAAATTAAAAAAACTAAGCGTCTTCTAACTTTTTCTATCATCGCTTTGTGGACATTTGACTAAGCCATGTGCCTTCGATTATGTAGCATTTGAGTATGCCCCTTGATTCAGGTCTCCTTAGGCCATTGTTTTTTATTTTATTTTGAGTGATCTTGTGTGTGTGCTTAATTTACTTTTTGTCTTGTACTTTAAATATCTAGGCATTTCCATGATCTATATCATGCATCTTATGGCTTGATCTGATCACATTCTATGTGATTCAATGATATATTTACCTAGACATGTTTATCCAATATGTTACATGGTTCATAAACATATTATAAGGTTATCTTGTCCTTTAATGTAAGGTAAATACTAGTTTATACTTCTACTCACCTCAAAAGGTGGGGGATATTAGTTAGGACATGTCATAAAGTGATGGCTTCCAAAATTTTCATAGTTCACTTATTTAGATATATAGTGGGGGAATGTTATGAAAACATGTTATCTAGATTTGTAATAGTTAATAGATTTAGGTATATAGTGGGGGAATGTTATGGAAATCTATTTTCCAAACTGATACCAACTCTCACTTTTAAATTTTAGTGGAGGCATGTTTTGGAAATATGTTCTCCATACTTAGTTAAAAATTGGCCAAATTTCATAGTTATATGATTCAAATACACATTTGTGGCATAATTATATATATTGGTACCATTTTTATAGCTGGGTTTTAATATGAGACATATATAAGGTGCATATGTTATGAAAATTGTTAGATTTAGAAATACTTATAAAAACTTTAGATCCCCAAGTTGGACTATTATTGGGCCAATCAAATATTGTAGTTATTTCACATTTGGTATGATTGAGGTTTTTAAATAATTCAATATTGACACATTTATAGGTTATATTTGATTTCATAATCCAAAATCACTATATTTATAGTGTGGGTTGACTTGGATCAACTCACACTCACCAAGTTATAAGCATGATTAGGTTGTATGGTTGAGCTAATCTCAAATATCAGGTGGATAATCACCTTTTATCCAAGGCTAGTGGAGACTTTTTCCTTTAGCGCACACACGCATGCGCACACACACACACACACTTGTAGGTTTTACATTTTTCCTAATCTTAGTTTCAAATATTCATAATGAATCATATTTTCAAATCAAATTGCCAAATGGCAAGGTGGTTTTATCAATACACACATGTACTCCTAAACATTGTTATTTATATTTCAATAATTTCAATGCTTTTGATTTGAGATTATATGTATTTATTATATATTGTAACATGATATTTTTTAAGGTCAATCACCATAAAATCACTCAATTTGGGCTTATGCAAAGGCAAGGTATGTTATACACACCGAGCTATGCATTTATTTTCCTTTAAACTAATAATTTAAATACTAGATTAAAGGGGGAATGTAGACACTAAATTTAAACTATATATCACCTAAATATTATACACTTGGAAAATACCTATCATGATTTTGCCCATTCATTCTTAGACCTAATTTTTATCAAAAGGCTCACATACATTATCTCTTTATTCCATATTGCTTATCTCTTAGTCTGACCAATGTTATTATGATGACCAAAGGATTATATCATTCTCAAAGTGATATAAACCTAATTATCTTTTGTCTATTCAAGTTTGGGACCTATGCCTATTTTCTATCTTCCTAAATAATTCCATCCTAGTTCGATGCTTATGTCACTACAAGTTTCCTATCCTAATGCAAGTGTCTAGTGTCCATTGTCTTAAAATTTACAATTTTAACATGTACCTATGGCTAGCCTAGGTGATTTAATGTGAGATATATCCTAATAGGGTTGGTATATATGCATGATCAACCTGCATCCATACCTCACCTAGCATAGACCTTAAAACTCATAAGGAAACTTACCAAAAGCATTTAATCAATAGTTCAAGTGATCAAAGATTCCCTATTAATTTTATTTCAATATAAGTCATAAATAAATTCCATATATATGTCTAAATTACTAAAGGAGTATCCCACGAGTCCTATTTTATAATTTATAATCTAGGTCACTATTATACTTGTTTTCTACATATTTCACCCATGTGCACACACAAGGAAACACATTAAGGGAGAACTAAAATGGTATGAATCTCCATTTAGAGTATTGAACATGTAGGTAGAACCTATAGACACCCAATTCCAATCACAACTAGCTTTTGACTAGATTTTAGACTAATTTCTACCAACCATTACAAACTAAGACTAGAAATAACTAAACCTCCCAATTTTGGCCGTGCATCATTAACTAATGTTCAAAAACATGTTGAGGCATCCATATTTAGGATACTATCATGTACGTAACAATAAACTCTCACAAATTCATGCCTAATCACCTTACAACCTAACAACTGGTAGTTTGGCCTATCAATCCATTAAGTGGGGAAATTGATCAAATCTTAAAAGAGATAAAATGATAATATAATTGAATTAGCTAATTTAAAAAGATTAAATTCCTAGTTGAATTATCTATTTAAAATTAATGAATTTCTAAAAAGAGAAATTCCAAAACTTAAAATATTAAGCCTTTTCATTATTACTTTTATGAGTTGTTAAGGTCTTCCAAAATATCCCAAAATATCTAATTTGATATCCATTTCTAGTAATTAAAAATCATAATTGCATGATTTTTTTAAAACTCAATTGGAGTTATCCTCAAATCACCTAGGATCAGTTTGAACCCATTCCATGTTTAAACTCAACCCTAGCTCACCTTAGGTGAGAGTTAAATTTTGAGGCTATAAATGCATGGCCTTACCTATTGATCCATAAGCTTTGATAGTGTAGAGTTATTATGCAGGATTTACTCAATAAGCTTCATGCAAGTAATGTTACCATGCCAAATTCATAAGCCAAGTAAACAAACCAAGGTGCCAAGGAAAGGTGAATCCAAAAAAGCTCCATTGATGAAGATTTTATTGATGCATAAATTGAGAAAGCCATTTATAGCTCCCAGGAAGGTAAAAGAGTGTTTTATTTTATGTTTTAGTTGTGTTATCATATGCATGCTTGTTATATATGATCTCCCTACTGTCTAGTCTAGAGGTGTTAGGATTTTAGTGTGTTATTTTGATTTGTTTCATTAGACTAACACTAGACTAACCACCCCTCTATGTACTCCTTATTCACATGATGGAACACATGGTGGGAAAAGTATCCCATATGGCCAAGAAGATTGATATGATAATTTTAATTTTTCTAACAGATTCATATAAATCTTCAAGTTTCAATTTTTATCTGTATTTTTACATCTTTTTTTAAGCAAGTCACATGTTGAAGGGATCAACACTAATTTTTCAAATCAATGTCCATTATAAGAATCAACCATCATCTCTATGTAAAAACATAGAAGAAGGTAGGAAACATGGATAATAATGGTT
>JARHVA010002055.1:1527500-1567500 GCA_037957365.1 Torreya grandis | reverse complement strand
TTTATTCAATGATGAGATTTTTATAAAGAATAAATGTTTTCCATCTTTGAATAATATTTAAAATTTTATTAAAATTGAATCTTATATTCCTTATTCAGTTCATACAAGTGCAAATAGTGAAAACACTTATCTTTTTCTAGATCTTAATAATACAAATGTATGTACTACTTATATATCTATCCTTTTAGATTATAAGTATGAAAATGATAATAATATTCACAATATTATTATACCTTTCTTCCAATTCAAGATAAATATCAAAACATCTTTTCCAATATTTTCCTAATGAAATAATATTCTAATCCAAGTAGCAATAATGCAACTCAAGATTCAAATTATAGCTATGCTAATTTTTCTTTCTCATATGGTCATGATGTTTTTATATTATAAATTTATATTACATATTTTATCCATTTATATTTTTAATTAAAAAATTATATTAAAACTTGAATTTTTCCTTCTGATGATGATGTTTCTAGAAAAATAGATAATATTCCTCTTTTCCCCTCTTTTACATTTGTTGCTCAAAATTATGTTCCAATTATAGATGAAAATAATGAAAGTACATATTTTATCCAAATTTCATGTGATGAAAATCAAAGTATTCAATCTCTTTCAAATGATATTTGTATCAACATTCATGACATCCAAAATGATATAATAACCTCTCTTGAATCATCATGTAAAATGGATGCTCCTATACCAAACACTTTTTGAACATGTCATAATCATAAATTATAGTTATGAATATGACATAATTCCTATGTTATGTATGGATGGTAAATTATAACCTTTAAGTAGATCTTCAAACTCTTCAAAATTTTCTCCTAGTGACATTGTGTAGGAGATATTAAAATAAATGATGATTCTTAGATTACAAGTATTTTCTCATGATGTTACTCTTAATTATAATATCCTATAAGATCAACCCCTTACATAATATTTTTTTTAACATCCTTATCCTACCATAAATTTTATGCCTACCAAAAAAATTGTGCCTAGGTTACCTTTCTTTGATGTTAAATTAGACCCTAAAAATCACTTAAAACAATATATACACTTATTTTAACATGGGTTTAAATATGGAAACTAATTATTAAAAACATATAATTTTAACATGATAGGATACGAATTGGTTTTATATCCATAGAAATGGGTCCTTACCAACTTTCAATAAAATTAAAAACATATTTTTAAATGATTTCCATATCCATAGATTACCTAAGTTACTAGTGGATATTTTAAAGGCTTAACACAAAATAATGATGATTCTATGCCAACTTATGCTATCAAATTTAAGGATGCATTATATTATTTTAACTATACAACACCATATATAAAAGTGCAATTAGATTTAATAGGGGTCTTCTTTCTCCAATAAAATAAAGATCATTTCATAATCCTTTTACTTAATTTTATATATTATACATGGATGTGCATAGATATGCATGTGCACTAAAAAATATCAATACCAAATCACTTAAAGGTAAACACGTTAAAAAAAATCCTATAAAGTGAAGCAAAATATGAATAAAGTTCAAGATTGACCTCAAATACCTTATTCAAAATCATTAATTCATACAAAGTTACAAATAATAAAGATTTTACATATAGGAAAGGAATATACATAGAGAATACCTCATACAGTTAAAACATATACCTCTAATAAGAGGTAACCACTTTAGTTTGATTGGATAAAAGATAGAACACATTATATATTGCATACACCATTGGATAAATGGTTGATTACTCTTCCTACAAATTTCTTCCATCCACCACCACACATAATTAAAACTGTGAAAGGATAACCTTTTTTAACTTACCAAGATATTATTAGGCATTGAGACAATGATTATTTTTCTCTAAATTAAAATCTTACACAACTTATAGTTGGAGGAGTTATTAAATTTGAGAAAGAGACAACAATGTATCCTTCTCTTTATTATTCTAGATATCACTCTAAGAAGGTATATACAACCCATTCCATGCTTGCTAAGGAACATATGGTATATCAGAGTTTGAAGAAATAAACCACTATAAGAATTATCTATTCTAGTACACCTATACAATAACTAATATTTCCCACACAAATCTAATAAAAGAACCATTGGATGATCAATATCTCACTAGAGGTGTGCTTGGGGGAATAACATAACCATATATTACATAATCCAATCATACTTTGACACTTATGTTTTATACACAACAAGAATAAGTACCTAAACCAGGTCAAAAATCTACAGATGAAACATATATACTTGATATTTATATAGATGCACTAGATACTATGTTATAACAAAAATCAAAATCACCCTTGTCACATGATAATTATAGTCATGTATTTTTATTCCGAATTGGATTCCATTGTGTATGGTGATATCCTAAATCATCACTAAATCAAAATAAATGGACAATTAACAATATATTACTAGATTATAAAATATCATATTTCAAACATATTACATGAATAAAAGGAAAGTATTTGAAACACTAAAAACATACTCTACAATGTACATTCCATAATGCATTGGTGTATGAAATACATTCACACCAATATGGTAATAAGGGTTTCTATAATTCCATACAAACATCCACTTTAATAAGATAATTTTATTCCCATCTAGCTAATTATACAACTTGTTATGGTTAATCATCCATGAAAGGATAAACAACAAGAAATACCCTTTACTCGTGGCCCATACTTGAGAGACCATTGTATTAGAGATACATAGTGGATTCCACATCCTCATCTACACCTACAATGTATACCCAGTTTATAAGAGAATATAAACATGTTTCAATTACATATACACCAAGGAAACTATATATTACTAAATAATGTGTTTTAGAAACCCATACTCCTTATATTACCTCTTCATAGCCACAGAGTTGTGTGAGACATATGAATAGCACCATATATTTTATAGTTCTAAAAATGACACATATGCATACCCATTAGTAATATAACCAATTATATGTAACATATTCTAAGTTTTGAGCTTCTGTTGAGCATCCCTTAGATTTTACCATAGGTTAGACCTTTTTCCTTTCCAAAAATTCCAAAAAAAGTCAAAAAAAATCCAAGAAAATACAAAAACATTCAAATAAATACAAAATATTCATTATTCACATGTTTACTAGCTTATTAACATCTATTTTATTTTATTTATGTTAGTAGATAACATATAATTTATTTTATTGATACACATGTTTCACTTATACTTGAGTGTGATACAAGCATACACTAGATACATGATACATGCACATATAGATTTTAGACCTTTCCTCTTCTTGCATGACACACTATGTTGGGGGCATCTACTTCCTTGATCATGATTAATACAAGTTATATTATTATATGATATCATTTCCATTATCATGTTGATATTATATACTAATGCTTACACATTCTGATACTATGATTGTTGACAATTTTCACCTCTTAGATAAAACTATCACCCCTATAATTTGAAACTTTGTTGGTCATGCTTATTTACCCTATTCATAACCCACCCCATGTCTCTAGAAGTCTTAAAAATAATATTTTTTAGAATTATTTAATGTAGTGTCCTTCAAGCATTTAAATGCCTTCAAATTTAGTCTAGTGGGTCCTAGGGGTAGGTCATATGTGTCAAGATGGAATATGGTCCTTAAAAGTAAGTCCTTTCATGCTACTTCTTGGTTTAAAGCTTGCTAATCTTGTTTGATGAAATTAAGGTAATTTAGTAAAGTTTAAGGTTTTTGGAGAAACTTAGGTTTACATTATGGCCAAATCAAACCTTCTCAAGGCACTAACCTTGCATGGAGCATTAAATCATATGGTGAAGAGGTCATTTTAAGTCCTAAAAGCTCTTGGATTTATATTTTTTCTCTACATGAGATCATCCAATATACACTAGCTTTTTTTGTAGTTGAAGATGATTTTAAGGGATTTAAGTCCATTTTAAAAGATGGAAGATATGTAACACATGAAAATTTTCACTTTTTAAATCTTGAAAATGAGTTTGAAATGCACTAATGTTAGGAAGGAGTTATAATAATTTTCTACATGTCAAAATAATTTAGTTTTTACTTCAAAAAAGGTAGTTTTAGAGTTTATATGGACTTGGGGTATTCACTAGTAGGTGAAAAAGCCTTAAAGTTGTCTATTATTCTTATAAAATTCATATCCATGAGTTTTAAGATTTCATAGGTCCTAAACATATTAAACATGCTCCTCCTCCCTCATCACTCTCTTCACAAGCTCATAAAGGCAATTTTTAAATGCTTGGTATGGACATAGGAGAGAGAGTTGGATCCTAATTTTTTTTATAAATAATTGAATCCTAGTGAGATTAAAAATCATGTATTTTTTTATTAGGTTAATTCATCCATTTTTTTGAATAATTGTTAAGACCCCAGGGTGGTATAAAACTACCTATAAACCTTACAGGGTCAATTTCTAGCACTTTTAGATTGAAATCAAGAGAATTAATGAGATGTATTATTCAATAATTCATTAAATATATTAAACACCATTCTCACAACGTTATCCAATATTTAGTTAGCACTTGTGGCCCTCTTCACTAGTGAAATCCCCATTTATGTTGATTTGTAGGCAATATTTGGAGTTTTCATGAGGTTTTCATATATGGATGAATTGAGTTAATGTATTTTAATTGTATTAAATCATTAAAACACTATATTATCCCTCAATAAATAATAAAATTTATACCTTTCACTTAAAATAGTCATAATATGCATATAAAGGTCTGTCCACTCACATAAAGGAAAGAGAGTTAAAGGATCAATGAGTAGACCTATAGGTCTCTGGTTCATATTAAATATAATAAGTCCTTGTTTTATATGATTTTTGAAAAGTTTGTATGAAGGTTATAAATAACATAGATAAAATTCCCAATGCTCTCCAAGAACCATCAAGGTGACAGAAGGTAATAAAGAGGGTTGTTGTATAGTTACAGGCTTAGATAGTCATACAAAGGTTTGTCCATAGAACATGTCTTTCATGGAGGAAACCAAAATTTAATATGGTTATAAATGGAATAAAATTATCAAACAAACCTCCAAAATAAATTATCAAGTTGTTCTACTCATCTCATCATCAATACATCAAAGAAAGTTGACTATTAATTTAGGCTTAAGGTTGAGTTGTAACCCTACCTACATAAAGGTGAGGAAAAATGGTGATGAGTGTTGAATTAATAATGATTATTGAGGATAATTAACTCATTATAGTTTAGGGGTTTAATTTTAGTGATATAATGGTCAATATTCATATGACAAAGGAGACCAAAAGTGACAAAAGTATACCTACAGGTCTCTTTTTCACTTTAGAAACAATGAAATATTACTTCAAATGATTTTAAAAGGATTGAAAAGCCTAAATACATTTCATTAGTTTTTATTAAGGTTTAAAATCATCAAGAGAACTTTTAACAGTGATCTTAAACTTCAAGATGTAGTTAAGGCACTCAATCATCACCTACATGGCTCAAGTTAGTTTTCAATCATAAAAGAGGATATGTAACTCAGGGTATTTAATAATGTTTTTGTGCCAAATAATTGTGATGCATGGAAATCCTTAAGACTATGAATTTTTTGAATAATTCATGGAATCCAACAATACAAAGAGAATACACCTCAAGTTTATAGTCACAGTTTATTGTGACCTACAAATTAGTTTGAGTAATCAGTTGGTCTCAAAATTAAAAAGAATACAAATTCATATAAATGGATTAAGTAAAATATTAATTTGAGATCAAAATAGACTATAAAACTCTAAAATGTAACCTTGATACATAAATCATCACCTATATTTAGGCTTGCTTGGTTAAGTGAGAAAAATGTTTCATTGATATGAGAGAGTGTGTGTTCAATAGATGATGTAGAGTCTTGAAAAATTTTCAAGGTTTCAAGATTCTAATCATCTCTTTAACACACTCTCTCTCATACCAACGAGGCATTTTTACCACTTAACCAAGCAATCCTAAATGTAAGTGATGATTTAGGTATCAAGGCTACATTTTGGATTTTTATAGTTTCTTTTGATCACAAATGACTCTTGTACTCTATCCATAAACTAAATTACAATATCAAAAATATGGTAAAATGAGTTCTCAACATTGTGACAAAAGACGCACAAGTTGAGGACCTTTTCAACCCAAAATGAGCATGATCTAAAATACCCAATTTACTAATTTGAGAGGACATTATAGTATTGTTATAGTGTCTCAAGATCATATGAATAACATTGATAATATCAAATATGCTCTCAATGAGTGAAAAATAGGATTTAATCACTTTCACTCTGGTGTATGGGATAATGAGTTCCAAATCAAAAAATTTGCAAGTCAAATCTACATGAGCAAAGTTGAAGATGAGACCTTCATATCAAAGGAAAGGTTCTAGACTATAAAGAATTTCTCATTAGTTATAGGCTCTCAAAAAAATTTAAAAACTCCACAAGACACTAAGATGACTACCCAAAGCTTATAAAGAAGAGATCAATGAAGCAACTTCACTTTGGGCACTATAGTAACATAGCTAGGCCTATGTAGAAAATATATGAAGAAAGCTTGATTAAGATGGAGAAGTGAATAAGTGATCAATTACATAATGTTTCAAGGGGTAAAAAATTATGTGAATACATATTTAAAGCTTTCATACTACCCACTTTCTCCATTAAATGCTAAGAAACCAAGAAAAACATCTACAGTTAGTTTGTGTACCATGAGGACTAATTAAGCATAGTGTTTAAGGTTTAAATGGATTTATCATAGCCAATGCATATTTTTAATGGGTATGAGAGTGTGAGATACATACTCACAAGGTGATAGAGATATAAGAGGGTCTTAGAGTGAAAAGAGAAAATACAATCAACAAGGGTAACTTGGAGTGGTTTTCTCACAAACCTTTAATCTCAGTCAAGGATGGTGGAGAGGATCTTGAAGGTATAAATAATGATTAATATCACTGGAGATGGTTAATAGAGATGTTTTAGAAAATTTCAAGGTGTGAGAACTTAGAACTAGACTTTAAAGTTCCATTTCTAACTTAGTTTCTCCTATAGACCTCACAAATGCATCCTTCCTAGCTCAAGAGTCTCCAAAAATTGCTTATAACTTACATGGAAAGATACATGTTGGGTAATCATCTTGGGAGAATTTAAGTACCCATATACTCTTGTAAAACTAGGTGGAGATAGTTCATGAAAGACCCTATCCTTTATGAATGATCATTAAGAAATTAAGTTACTCACAAACTATCTAATCCTTTAAGGAGCTCAACTAGAGAGATAAGGTGAAACTTTACTCCAAATTCATAGTTTTAACCTTTTATCCTATCAAAAAACATTCTATACTCCATGAAGGTCCTCATTATGGAATTTTTTATACTTGCAACTATATGAATTATACAACATGTTATGTTTTTTAGGGTTTTGAGGTGGAATTTAGGGGTTTTAGAAACTAAGGAAAAATGAACCACTAATAGGTTATATTAGGTTTTATTATACACTCTCATGTAAAAATATTCATTCATATTCCCCTGTAAGTCATCATACCAACCTATACTTGAAAGATAGTTTAGAGGTGCCATTAAAGGAGTTTGTCAATGGTCATTTCATGGTTTACCCACCTATACAGGGTCTCAAGACCTCACATTTGGTATTGAGGATGGTTATATCATGGTTAAATTAAATCAAATGTTTCTTGAAAGTTTCACGTTTGTGGGGGCCATTTGATCAAAAACTCATTTTTATAAGCCTAGTGGGCTAATGGAGACCTAATTGGGGGAAGAGAACAACAGAAAAAATACAATTCCACTTGGATTTAGGTTATGAAACATGGGATTAAGATGTGATGGGATACTATGTCTCAAATATGTGATAATTTTACCAATATACTTTGTAAATTATTCTACACAAGGAGCTTTACCCACTTTGTGGGCTATAAGGAATTGAGAGAAATGCAAGATAAATGTGTAAAACTAGGTCTTTTGGAGTGTTTGATGACTTAAAGTGACTTTTTAAGGCCTAATATGATGTGGAGAGGCCATACATTGATTAAAATTTCTTTATTGGAAACAAAACCAAATTTTCACCTTCTACGCCATATTGTAAGAGGAAGAGTTCAAGTGATTAAATAACCAAGTCAATACATAAAATCTGTTCAACATTCTTTTCATGGTGAGCCCTAACTTATATGCTATTTAGATAGTAAGTAAAATTCAAGATTCAATTAAAAGAAACATTCAAATGGTTTAAGTATCATCCAACATCCTTAAGGAGACCTTTCCTCTCTCCTACACGAAGCCAAGGAGACAAAGTCAAACAAGCTTGAAGAGTCTTTAAATAACCTTGTCAAGTGGAGATACATCATGAGAGTACTGAAGGAGTCAATTAAGGACTTGAATGTGACTTATGTGCCTATACTCAATGATTTTTACTTATTCATCAATAATATAGGATATGAAAGAAAGGATATAGGTGCATGAATGGTTCAAACCCCAAAAAATAAGCTGAAGACTTCTTCAAACATTCAACAAGCTTACCTTTACCTCCTATGCCATTTTACAAGATAAAAATGATAAAATATAAGAATTACGACATAAGAGTTGAAGGATGACCATGTGGATGACTCATCCTTAGTTTTAGCTCCCTCTCTCTCTCTCTCTCTCTCTCTCTCTCTCTCTCTCTCTCTCTCTCTCTCTCAAACATTATCTATAAATATTCCTATTTTTGGAATTTATATGAATCCTCACCCTAAGTTGTGGTAGATTCCTACTTGGAAAAAAACTTTTAATTGGATCTTTAAAATAAATAATAAGGAATTTTGGCCTCCTCAATGCTTGTGACTAGTGTATACTTATGGTTTGTAGATGAATGTCAGTGATAGTGAATACTTCCTTACTTTTTTATCTCTTATGTACCTATTTTTAGGTGGTTAATCATTCTTATAGGTTACATAGCATGATTGAATAGCCTTGTATGTATGTCAAGCGTAATCCTTCATTAGTGTTTTTGGGAGAAATATTGATCAACTACCTTAGATCATGCATCAAGATAAGAGTGTCTATATGAAACATTTATGTTTTAGACCATTTATTTGAGTATTAAAATTAGTTTCATGTCATAATTCAACTTTTTAGTGCATATTAGATTGGTTAAGGAGACATTTTGGTGTATCACCCCATTAGGTAGATTTTCTTTCACATTATATTCCTCTCTTTTCCCTTGCAAGTTAGTAGTGTAGTTTATATATTATAAATGATACATCAAAGGGAGACAACCTTTCATTCTAAAAATTCAATCCACCTATTAGGCCACCCACAACCCAAGATTTTTTACATGTTATTCCAAACTATGAAGGCCTAAATAACCTTCATAAGGGTGAAATTTTGAGTTGATGATAGTTTATGGCATGCCTGGTAGGACCAAGGTCTAAAGTAGTGGAAGGATTTTTGGTGTTGTTATTCTACATATCAACCTTTATAGGAATACAAAACATTAATGGAATATCCATGTTTTATCAACTGGTTCTAGTAGCCTAGACACTGGTTCAAATTAAGTTGTGTTTTCAAATCAACTTTTTTGTCTACTTCATAAAGTTTGGTGGCTAGGTATGAAGATATTTTTTTTTGTTATACCTCCATATTAGTCTTATCATGATAAATACTATCCTTATCATGGGCCATATTAATCTTATTATTATGATAGTTTTCCCCCATATGATTCCAAATGTATACCCCAATATCCCTACCAAGACTTGTAGTAGTCATACTCACTTCCCCCTACTCTATTTCTAACTTAAAATTATGTTTCCCCTACCATATCCTTGTTGACATTGAAGCCAGTTATGTTAAAATCTAAATGGGTCATGAGAAAATGGGATAGAGAATTAGACGTGATTCATTTTCATCTCATAGATAAGATGAGGAAGTTAGTATAGATGTTGATGGATAAGTGGGCAACAATTAGAGAGGAAAATAAATATGTTATAAATGATTTGTTGTATGAAATGATCACCTTGATCTAATGGTTGGTAGCTAGATTAGTGAGGTGAAAGAATAAAGAGATTCAATCCAAACAACCTCAGTCATCATTTTATACCCTTAGTCAACCTTCTTATGTTTCAATTTTCCTTCAAGCTATCCCTCCCCCTCCTCAAGAAACAAAGATAAATTTATCTTGAAGGCCTTATTGGGATATAATTATTGGTTACACTATGTCAACTCTTGTTGATGAATCCCCTCCCATCCCTATTATATCCCATATCAACCTTATTGTGCTCCTTGTCCTCATGAATTAATTGATAATACTCAAATAAATCCTCCAAGATATCTAATTCAGTCCCCATGGGAACCTACTAGTTTTAAAGTCCTAACTTGGAACCAAGTAGTTAAGGCTTGGGAGAAATAAGAGGAAGATGAGCCTATTATATGGAGGATAGAGGAAGAAGTTGTAGCTACAAGTGAGTTTCAAAGAGTGTATGGTGAGGATAATTCAATTGTGCATGAGGAATAAATTCTCATTGGTACTCCTCTTGGTGAGAGCAAAGTCATTTTGACTTTCAAAAAAGATGAAGTTGTAGTAGAAGGTAAAGGAGATGTTGACTTGTTTCAAGATATTCTACTTGATGTGATTGAATACCATAACAAAGAGGTCATAAATGATCAAGAGGAGTTGTTCATATAAACTCTTGATGATTTTTAGATCTTTTTTCATTATAACTTTAACTAGATTCCCTTTATGGTAATTTAACTATGCAAGAGAAAGAAGATCTTGATGGAGTATTACTTGATCTAGTGACATCTCCACTACATATTATTGATCTAGTTAAAATGGTTTATCAATTTGATGTTCTTTAAAATGACTGATTTAAAGGATTTTTAGATATTAATGAGCATGATGAGGTAGACATGTAGTTTCATCATGATCTTATAAAAGAGCTTGAAGTTCTTGATAATCTTTTGGCTCCTAAAGAGGAAGGCAAGAAAGTGATTCATGTCGATCTTATCAAGATGTGAATTAAGAGGATGATAAGAAGATGTGGAGTTATTAATGGGCATACATCCCCTATAGATCAGGTTGATAACATTGAATAAGTGGTTTTCACTCCAATACATCAAGAAGGAATCCTCAATAAACTTTTAGCTCCTAAAGAGATAGTTGAAGAATGGAATCACCATTTTTAACTTCATCAAGACATTGAGTATCTAAAAATGTTTATAGAGAATTATGATGTAGATAAAGGCAAGTTGGTTGATATTTTTGAGATACTAGAGAAAATTAAAAGTGATGGAAAATAACATGAAGTAAGTGTTGAAGTGCAAGATGAATATGTCTTTATAGGTGACTGGTTTTCTATTATTTATTCACTTGAATAAATGTCAAAAGAGTTGGTAAGAAATAATAATGGCCTATAAATTACCATGTTAAAGAAGTGGTTTTAATTTTACCATTTTTCACCTCATGGAGTGGAATATCTCACAAATTTTTCATTTGATCCAGGAGGGACATGCTTAGATATTAGTTGCTTATAATAGTTTTCCTATGTTTGTTGTGTTCCCCAAGTGATTTATTAGCACAAGTGTGTGTATTATATCATTTTGTCTTGTTGTGTGTGTTTGTCCTTATTTCATGTATGTTGGAGGTCTATCAGTCATATTATCTTGTTCTAGAGTTGTAGTCATTAATCAAGATTTGATCATGTTTAACTTAGAGTGTGAAATATTCCATGAGTTCAAAATACATTTAAGTTATAGTTTCATAAGCATAACAGTTATGCCTCCTAGTTGAGTCACCAAAATGTTGACAATTTTGACCTATAAGGTCAAACTATCATACCTATAATTTGAAAATTTCCTTGTCATGCTTGTTTACCTTGTTCATAATCCATCCCATTTATTAAGAAGTCTTAATATGAAAATTTGTTAGCCTTGTTAGCATTGTTTAAGGTAGTGTCTTTCTTCAAGGATTCCAATGTATTAAATGTTAGTCTAGTTGGTCCTAAGGGTAGGTCATGATTTTCCAATATGGAATATGGTCATTATAAGTTAGTCCTTTTATGATGCTTCTTAGTTTAAATCTTGTTAATCTTATTTGATAAAATTAAGGTAATTTAGCAAATTTTAAGGTTTTTGAAGAAACCTAGGTTTGTATTTTGGCCAAATAAAAACTTCTCAAGTCACTATAATTACATGGATAATAAAATAATATGGTTAATAGGTCATTTTAAGTCCTATAAGGTCTTGGATTGTTATATTTTTCTACATTAGATCATCTAATATGCACTAGATTCTTTTAATATGAGGATACTTAAGTCCATTTCCAAAGATGTTCAAGATGGAAAACACATACCATTATACATGTAAGATATTTAAAATGATTTTTAAACCTAAAAATGTAAATAATAAGTCATAATAATATTATACATGTCAGAACAGTTTAGTTCTTGCTTCAAAAAAGGTAGTTTTAAGAGTTTATATAGACTTGGGGTATTCACTAGTATGTGAAAATGACTTAAATATTTATATTGGTATTATATAGGTCATATAAATTAGTTTAAATATTTAAAATGTCCTAAAATTTCAAAACATGCTCCTTTTCCCTCATCACTCTCTTCACAAGCTGATAAAGGCAATTTTCAAATACTCAATAAAAACAAAGAAAAGAGAGTCAGGTCCTAATTTTTTTAAATATAATAGGGTGATAGTGGGTTTAAAATTCAATTATTTTTTCTTATATTTATTCCCACATATTTAAGAATAATCATTAAAACCCTAGGGTGGTATAAAACTACCTATAAACCCTATAGGCACAATTTCTAACACTTTCAAACTAAGAGCAAGAGAATGAATGATATGGATGGTTAAATTAGGCCTTAAATATATTTAAAACACTTCTCATAATTTTATACAATATTTCCTTGGCATGTGTCACCCTCTTCAGTAGTAAAATCCTCATTTATGTTTATTTGTTGGGTTTTTACAGTTTTCATGAGGTTTTCATATATGGATGAATTTATTTAATGTATTTGAATTGTATTGAATATTTAAAATACTCTATTATCCCTCAGTAACCCATAAAAATGAGGCCTTAAAATTAAAATAGTCACACTATTCATGTAAAGGTTTGTCCATTCACATGAAGGAAAGAGAGAGAGGGGATTATTGAGCAAACCTATAGGTCTTTGGATAATATAAAATAAAATAAATACTTGTTTTATATTATGTTAAAATTTATATATTAATTTTATAAATAACATATATTAATCTCCCAATTCCCTCCAAGGACCATCAAAGTGATCGAAGGTAACAAAGGGGGTTGTTGTATAATTATATGATTAGACAATCATACATAAGTTTGACCCTAGAACATTTATTTTGTGGAGGAAAAAAATTTAATATCATTATAAATGGAATAAATTGATAAAATTAACCTCCAAAATTAACTTATCAATTTTTTATACCCATCTCATCATCAATACATCAAATAAAACTGACTAGCAGTCTAGGCTTAATGCTGAGTTATAACCCTGCCTACATAGAGGTGAGGAAAAATGGTGATGAGTGTTGAATTGATAGTGTGTATTGATTATTATTACCTAATTACACTTTTTTTGTTTAATATTAGTGATATAATGGTCAATATGCACATGAAAAATGATCCTTAAAGTGATAAAAGAGACCTAGAAGTCTGCAAACCTGTAGGTCTCTTTTTCACTTTAGAAACAATGAACTCTTGTTTGAAATTATGTTCAAAATATTTGAAATATTAAATACATTAAATTATTTTTTATGAGGGTTTAAAATTTTCAATAAAACTTTTTGGAGTGATATTAAACTCCAATATGTAGTTTAGGCACTCAAGCATCATCTACAGGTCTCAAGTTAGTTTTCAAGCTTAAAAGAGGATATGTAACTTAGTATATTTGAGAATGAGGTTGTAAAAAGTAATTTTGATGCATGTAAATATTTATAACTATTAATATATTTAATAATTAATGGTGTCCATATATACAAAGAAAATGCACCTCAATCTTGAAATCATAGTTTACTGTGACCTGCAAGTTTATTTGAGTAATTAGTTCATCTCAAACTTGAAAATAAGACAAATTCATAGAACTAGATTTTAATATTGAAACTTATTTATATTTATATATTAAAATATTCATTTTATATCAAAATAGACTTTAAAGCTATAAAATATAACCTTGACAACTAAATCATCATTTAAAGTTAGGCCTACCTAGTTAAGTAGGGGAAATGCCTCATTGTTATGAGAGAGTGTGTTCAAGAGATGATATAGAGTCTTGAAAATTTTTAGTGTTTCAAAATATGATATATTATTTCTCAAAAATTTTACAAAAGGCATTAAATTTGAGGAATTTTTAGACCCAAATTCAACTTCATGGTCTAAAATACATAGTTTAGTAATGTAAGAGGACATTATGATGTTACTCTAGTGTTTCAAGATCATATAAATACCAATAATAATATAAAATATACCATAAATGATTTAAAAACATTATTTAATCACTTTAACTTAGTTTTACGGTATACTGACTTCTAAATAAGAAGTTTTGCAAGTCAAAGCTACATGAGCAAAGTTGAAGATGATACCTTCATATCGAAGGAAAGGTTCCAGACTAGAAGAATGTGTTTTTCATTAGTGATAGGCTCTCAAAAAATCTTAAAGAATCCAAATTACAATAATATGAATACCAAAATCTTAAAAATAATTTAACAATGAAGTAAATTTACTTTGAGCACTATAATAACATAGTCAGGCCTATGCACCAAATATATCATGAAATCTTAATTAAGAGGGAGAAGTGAAGAAGTGAACACTTAAATAAGGTTTCAATTTGTAAACAAGGATATTTTATACCTATTAAAATTGATTCATACTACTCACTTTCTCTATTAAAGGCCAAGAAACTAAGAAAAACACCTCCAGTTGGTATGTGTACCATGGGGACTAATTAAGCATAGTGTCTAAGGGTTAAATGTATTTCTTAGATCCAATGTAGGTTTATAATGGGTATAAGAGTGTGAGATACATACTAAAAATGTTTATATATCTCTAGGATGCTCTCATTTAGAGTGAAAAGATAAAACATAGTCATCAAGGGTAACTTAAAGTGGTTTGCTCATAAACCCTCAATCTTAGTCAAAGAGGTTATAGAGGATATTGAGGGAATAAATAATGATTAATATAATTATATATGGTCAATATATATGTTTCATAGCTCCATAAGGTGTTATAACTCATAACCAAACTTGAAAGTGCCATTTCTAACTTAGTTTCTCCTCTAGACCTCACAGATGCATCCTTCCTAGCTTGAGAGTCTCCAAAACTTGATCATATATTAAATGGAAAGATTAATGTTTTATAATACTTTATGCAGAAGTTAGTTACCATTATAATCTTTAAAAATTAATGGAGAGAGTTCATGAAAGGTCCTAGCCTTTGTGAATGATCATTAAGAAACTAAACTACACATAGGCTATCTAAACCCTTGAAGGAGCTCAATTGGAGAGATAAGGTGAAATTTTTATTAATAATCATATTTTAAACCTTTTACCCTATTAAAAACATTATATACTCCATAAATTTACTCATCATGGAATTTGTTTTACTTGCAACTATATGGATTGTACTAGATGTTCTTTTTTTCAAGGTTTTGAGGTGAAAGTCCGTTATTTTGAGCAACTAAGAACAAAGGAACCATTGAAGAGGTTTTATTCGGTTTTATTAAAAAATATTTTCTCAAAATATTCATTCATATACCCCTGGAATTCATCATACCAACCTATAATTGAAAGGTAGTTCTGAGGTGCCATTGAAGAAGGAGCTTGCCAATGGTCATTTCATAGTTTAACCACTTATACAAGGTTTCAGGACTTTAAATTTGGTATGAATGACTTTTATATCATGGTTAAATATAATAAAATATTTATTGTAATTTTAATAAGTTTTCAAGGCCATTTGATCAAAAATTCAATTTTCTAGGCGTAGTGAGCTAATGGAGACCTAATTGGGGTAAGAAAACAACATAAAAAATACACTTCCAATTGGACTTGGGTTATAAAATTTTTAATGGATATATAAAGGGATACTAGGTCTTAAAATTTGTTCTAATTTTCCTAATATAATTCATATATTATTTTACATAAGGAGGTTTACCTGTTTTGAGGGGTACATGAAATTGAGAGAAATACAAGCTAAAGGTGTAAAACTAGGTCTTCATGAGAGTTTGATGACTTAAAGTGAATTTTTTTAGGTATTATATGATTTTTATATTACATAAATGGAGTAAAAATATTTTCTTGGAAATAAAACCAAGTTTTCATCTTCTATGCCATGTTACAAGAGGAGGAATTAAAGTGATCAAACAATCGAGTTAATACATAAAAGTTATTCAACATGATTTTCAAGGTGACCCCTACCTTCTACACATCTTGGAGAGAAATAAAAATTTAATATTAAGTTGTAACAAAAATTCAAATGGTTGAAAGATTCTCCAACATCCTTCAGGAGACATTTCCTCTCCCCTACACCAAGACATGGAGACAAAGTCAAACAAGCTTGAAGAGTCTTGAAATAGCCCTATCAAGTGGAGAGACATCATGAGAGTATTGAAGGAGTCAATTGAGGACTATAATGTGATTTATAGGCATATTCTCAAGTAGGTTTACTTATTCATCAATAATATAGGATATACAAGGATATATGCACATGAATGGTTTAAACCCAAAAAAACAAGCCTAAGACTTCTTCAAAAATTCAAGAAGGTTACCTTTACTTCCTATGCCATTTTCCAATAGAAAAAAGATAAAATATAAGAAGTAATACATAGTATTTAAGGATGACCAAGTGGATGACTCATCCCTTATTTTTATATTTTTGTCTGTCTCTCACCTTTCTCACTTTCTTTTTAAGTATGCCTATTTTTGGCATTTGTATGAATCCTTAACTTAAGTTATGGTAGAGCCCTGATCAGAAAAACAATTGTACTTGGAACTTTAAAATTAATAAGATGTAAATTTGGCCTCCTAAATTATTTTTATTAGTTTATTCTTATGTTTTTTAGATGAATTTTAGTGATAGTGAATGCTTCCTTACATTTGTCCTCTCTTATGTACCTATTTTTAGGTGGTTAATCATCCTTACAGGTTACATAGTGTGACTGAAAATACTTGTATGTATGGAAAGTGTAATCCTTCATTAGTGTCCTTAAGAAACCTATTGAAAAACTACCTTAGATCATGCATCAAACTAATAGACTTTATGTGAAACATTTTTTTTAGAAACCCTTTATCTGAGTAGTGCAATCATGTTCATGCCATAATTCAACTTCTTAGTGCATATTAGATAGGTAAAGGAGATATTTTGGTGTATCACCCACTTAGGTGATTTATTTTCATGTTATCTTCCTCTCTTTTTCCTTACAATCTAGTAGTGTAGTGTAGAGAGACTAATTGATACATCAAGTGGAGATAGCCCTTTAATCTAGAGATTTAATGCACTTGTTAAGCCACCCACAACTTAGATTGTCTCCATGTTAATCCAAATTGTGAAGTCCTAAACAACCTTCACAAGGGTGAAAGTTTGAGTTGATAAAAATTCCTACATATTTAATATTGTATTTTATATGCTATTATATGACATTCTTTTACATACATATATGCAAGGAATAGTATAGTATGCTTATGTTTGTTGCTTATACTTTGTTTATTCACATTATCACTTCCTTTAGTGTCTTTTTCTTAATTGCTATTATATTTCTTGTGGTTAACATTTAATAATTTTCCTTTCTTGTTGGCCCATGTGCCACTATATGAAGATTTTTTTTTTTATTTATAAATTTAAATATGTCATCCCTTTTAGTGTGTGGTATTTGAATTTTCCCCTTATTTGTATTCTCCTTAAACCCATCTTATGTGACATTGAGTGCTCTTGTGTGTGTGCTTGATTTTATTTTGAGGTTGTAATTTTACTTTAAATATTTTTACATGATAAATATAATGCATCTTATACATTTTTTTAATCATATATTGTGATATTAATTGATTTATCTACTTAGACATGCTACTCTTATATGTTACATGATTCATGCATAAATTATATATTTATGTAATCTTTTTGAGGTAAGGTAACTACCATATTCCATTTCTCTCAGTTCAAAAGGGGGGTAATATTAGTGTGGAAATGTCATAGAGACATGACATTCACACTTATAAAATTCTTAGAATCTATACATTTTTATTATAGTTTACATTATTCAGATATACACTTGGATCAAAATCCTATACATTGCACTAATTTTTATAGATTTGGGACAAAGTTTTTCATATTTTCTATATATAATATACATATTTATAGATAAGATGATACATTTTGACATATAATTTAGTTTTAGACACATAATAATTTCATATTCCATGTAAGTGCACAAATAAATTCAAATACATGTTCAAACTTAATTAAACTTATTTACCAAGAAGAATAGATACTTTATCAAGAAGAATTTTTTCACTATGAAGAACCATTTTGATCCTTTTATATCTATAACAATTAGCTCATTTTAGAATTTTGGAAGAGATTAAACACCATTAATGGCCTAACACTACCTAATTTTTTTAGGTTGAGTTAGTTATACCACTTAAATTATACTTTATTGTATGGTCACTTGAGTTATGTGATTGATATTTAGTGATCTCAATGGTTGTGTCACAACTCACACTTGAACAAGGTTTGTGGCATAATTATATTCAAATCTCAAATTTTCATTTTTAAACATCTCTCAAGTCCAATGTTTCATAAGGAAGTGTATTTAATTATTAAAAATACCAAGGGGAAACATGGTTTCATCGACAAATATGTGTACTTATTTACTATAAATACTCTACTTAATAAATACCTATCAAGGGGAAACATGTACTCATCGACACATAAGTTTACTCCTTTTTTGATATCAAGGATCTACTCAATATTGTATACTTGATTAATACCTGTCAAGGTTCTACCCTTTATTAGTAGACCTTCCTAGTGTCGAAAGGATCACACATACCATCTCACTACAAAAAATTTCTTATCTTATGGTCTGACCCTATCATTTTGATCACCTAGATCTCTTGTAATATATATAAATATTAAAACCTAATATATATCTTTCACTATTAATTTCATATCCTCTCTATCTTCCTAACATGTCAAAAACTTGCATATAACATAACGACACTTGTATCAATGCAAGTGTCCATATTCTTATCAAATATTTAGTCATCAAAAGTCATCTAATTTTCAAATATTTCTAATCCTATGGGTCAAATAATTTGTTTTATTAAACCCTTTTATGAGATATTTTCAAAATGTGTGGTATAAATACAAATATAAGCATACTAATTATTAATCTAGAATATGCCAAGCAAGCCCATATTCAATATTAATCAATAAATTTCACAATTGAGACATATTATACTATTCTTATTAATTTTAATATCAACCATAAGAGTACTCATATTATATGTCTAAAGATCTCAAAGAATAGATGATGAACATTATTTTATAAGTTGTAAGTGATATCATTGCATGCCCTTGAATATATTATATTTCACCCTTGTGTACACACAAGCCAACACCTAGGGAGAAATAAATATGTATAATTCCCTCCTTTGAGTATTAACTATGTAGGAAACACTCATTGATAGAGGGTATCTACACCATGAGCGCTCTAAACCATTTTTTTTAAGTTAAAAAGACTTAAGGTGAATAGACAGGGTTTGAACCACATGTGGTTACTAACATATTATGTGAATGAATAAAATATATCAACAAAAAGGTGACATAATACCTATACAGCTCTAGTTGTTCACTTCATAATACAATGGATATTTTATACATGAAAATTACATCAATATTTAGATAGAAGTGTTGATCCAAATATCCACTGGTTGATACAAGTGCTTTGGCCTCTAGAAACAATATTTATATAATATGATGACTAGATCTTGATCTTGTCCCTACTTGTTTCCACTTATATATTTATCAAATATACCTACACATTTACAAATAAGCTAAGTATTATATATTCTTCATGTTTATGCAATCAAACTACTATTTTGAATATACTATACATATTTAGCACAACTCAACATTTTAATTATGAATATTCATTCATATTAGATTTAAATTAATTGGGCTTATCTAGAATAGTTTTATTCATCCTTATGTATAGGTTGTTCTACCCTATTAAGCCTAAAACACATATAAAAGGGGTTAAATAGGCTCAATCCGATGAAAAATGATATTACAAGATTATGAAATTACAATTGGTAGGTGTATTTACTAAAATATGATTTATGTAGTAACTCAATCTTATACACTTGGAATATACCTATCATGGTTGTACCTTTTATTTATAGACATACTTATTTTCCTAAAGGCTTGCATCCAATATCTCTTTGTGTCTAAATTGATTATCTCTTAATCTGACGATTTTTATTATAATGACCAAATCTTATATAATATTTAAAAATATATAAACCTAATTATTATCTTTCACTGCCAGTTCTAGACCTATAACTATTTTATATCATCCTAGACACCTACATCCCAGATAGACACCTGAATCAATGTAAGTGTCCACTTTTCTTAAAAAGTGTCTAATGACCAAAATTCATTAAAATTTACAAAATAAATGTATCCAAAAGGTCATACTAAGTGATTTAGTGTGATTTTTTTCTAGAATGTCATGTTATATATCAAGATAAACCCTCATTTATTATCACATATCAATCACCTATAAATCACAAGGCCATATACCAAGAAACACAAAATAAAAAATTCAAATGCACAAAAATACCCTATTCATCCCTATTTCTATATCAATCATAAGAAAAATATCTCCATATGCTTGAATAATTTAAGGAGCATCCCATGAGCCATATTTTATAAGTTACAAACTAGGTCACTACATGCTTTTTATTACTGCACATTACATCCTTATGCACATAAGTCAACACATAGAGGAAAACTACATAATTTTGAGGCCCTATTAAAATTATTGGATATGTAGGAAGAACCCATTGATAGATGGATCCTTAGGGTATCTCGACACCATGAGATAACCAACCCACTTTTCCTATAGTCACTCCAAGGGTGAAGATCTAGGGTTTGATCATTTGATAAAGAGTGATAACATGTGCATGTTATTTATATATATAAAAATAAAGGAGATATATAACCCAAAAGGCTCTAAGTTCTTATATATAATCATTATTTTGTATAGGAAAACTATATTGATGAAATTATCCAGATCTAACACAAGCATCTAAGGCCACAGAAAGAATATTTATATAATATGATGATTGTTATAGGGTCATCTTCGAGTCCACTTCCAGTATGTTTCATATTAGACCTACATGTGTGTAGTAAACTAGGTAAGTATAATTTATTTCCAATTTTTTGTAATATCTATCAATAGTTTTACTTGATTATTTTTATCAAACTTAATTATACAAATTTAATATAATGTTTATCATAGTTTTCTATTAATTTGCCTTCTCATTAGGTTATTTTACCACCTTTGTGTACAAATTAATCTAATCCCCTTAACCCTATATATCCCCTTATCTTAATTTAGGTTTGAATATCTGGTGAACCTGATCTTAGGTCTTAAAACCCTAGTGGGCTTAGGGTTTCATGTTTTTTACCTGATTTCTAATTTCTAAACTATAAACATTATAAAATAATATTTCCTTTGTAATTTTAAATTAATTAATCATGGATGCATATATCATTTCTTTCCTTTTCAAATATTTCATAATAACCCTTGTTCTTTATAATTCATACATGGCTAATGTACAAAAATGACTAAGAAATGATAATAGTCAAGTTTATTTATATAACACATTTTTCAATGCTATATAACTACTATCCAAACACCAACATGCATGCTCACATCCCTCTATTCAACCTAGATCCCATTAAAGTCATAGATACCATAACATACCCATTATTCTCCCATGAATTATATTAGATTATATGGTCCACATAATCACTACTCAAAAAGGTAAGGCTGCCCAACCTATCCCACATATTTTTTAATGTAATAGGTTCCTCCTAAGCCTAAAATTTCTATAAAATCAAAAGTATATGATATTCTTGACCAATTGAGTAAAACACATGCTAATATTTCAAGCTTCAAACTCCTGAAGTAATCTAATATCTACAATTATATTTTATATGAAGCATTATGTGACACCCAAGTACCGAGTGATATTTAACCAAATTTTTTTGTAGATATTATGCAAGGTCTCAAAAAAATTCAAAAATTATTACCTTTGATTCAAAATATATTATTCACTAAGGTTTTCCTTTGTTCTTACAAGTGATTATGCATAACAAGAGAATAAAAATGGTGTTAGTTGATAATGGCTCTGGCCTAAACATTTGTAGCATGGATTCCTTAACCACCACAGGTGTTAGCACTAATATTCATAATATATTAGATATGCATATAAACTTATTTGATAATTCATGTATCCCTATAGTTGGCCAAATTTCATTAGATGTGTTAATGGGGAACAAAATGGTTCAAACTACATTCCAAGTAATTTCTAGGTCTTTACACTATAACTTTCTCTTAGGTATACCATGGATACATACCATATAATTATTACCATGTACATTACATCGATGTGTAAAATTTATACATGATTGGACCTTATCCATAATTATTGTTGATGATACACCTTTCATATTTTCAAATTGATTCATTCTGACATAGAGGGAATACCTAAATTGGTACCACCTTAACAATATATTCTACTTGAAAATATTCATACATATTAAATGGGTGATTTAAGCACAATGTATCCTGTACCTCGAGAAACAAATAAAACATTAACCACTAAGGTGCACATAGATGCACATTAGGATAAAGAACATTTACCAAATGAACCAATTATATCAAAACCACAATAAATTCAAACACTTGAGATTCATTTATTGATAAATATTTAACAAAAAGATAACAAAGTTCTAGATTACTATGATAGTGATGACAAACTTCCTCATGATATGACTAATGAAGAATTATAAAAAATTAGTTTCGATCCATTTTAACATATTTTTAATAACTTATTAAAACTTATAGGGACTAGTACATATAGATTAAATTCATCATTAAAGGATAAAAAATCACATTTAGATAAGGGCAAGGAAAAATTACTGGATGAATATGTAAATGCTTACTATTTAGTCCATCTCTCTTGGATGAAAACATTAAGTCAAGCCTATAGGGGACCAAGGAAAATACATCATGTGAACAATGTGGATTCCTCTCAAGAATATCCATAATATATAATCTAGATCTTAAAAAACCAAAATGTTCTATATTTATTTCTTTATTTTCCTATGTTACTTGAGCATCACATGATATACTTATCTCCTAATAGACATAGATTAGGTAACAAAGTCATCCTAAAAAATGGATCATTTATTGTGATTATCATTGAATCATTGGCCATAATACAAATAAATTTATGACATTACAAAACCATATTAAAAAAAACAAAATATTTCAAAAACACAAAAATATTCATAAAGTTTAAAAAGAACAAAATAATTTATCATGTTTCTAGTTGTACTATTTTTTATGCATATTTTATTTTTTCCATGTTATTATATATTATATATTTATTTCCTATATACACATATGTTTCATGCTTCATTTGAATGTGATAAAGGCATACCTTGATACATTATATATTCAAATACAAATGTTGGGCCTTCCCTCCACTCATGTCATAATGACATTGGGAGCATTTTCTTCTTTGATCATGACACACCCAACTTATATTATTATATTATCACTTTCAAATATATTTATTGAGCTTATATGATTATACATGACTATATCCATACTTACACATTTCACAATGTACTTGATATGTTATGTACTTAACATTGATTACTAATTCATATTTTAAGGAACTAATATACTATGTTCATGTTGGTTGTTTATATTTGTCGTAATTTTTCATTGTAGAACTTCCTTTAGTGTGTTCATTTATTACTATCATCTTGAATTATATTTAATATTTGATCATTTCAATATGCTCTATTGATTATAGCCCATGTGCCATGCTTGTCTATTTAGACATTTGAATATGTCATTGTTTATTATATGGACATTTTAATATGTAATTATTTTATTTATGGACATTTTTATAATTCATGTTGTCATTCCCATTTTTTTCCTAAAAAATAGGCACAACATAATCTAAAACATATATAACCAAACACACATCATGAGTGAATACAAAATTCAAGTTGATCTTATATTTATGTCTATAGATTCTTGTAACTACCATAATTCCATAATCTAGTGCATGCCACTAATTAAGAGGTCAAAATAATGATTCATTCATCCAACTGATATCAAAACCATTTGTTGTCTTGTGTTGAAGATAACTATTTTTATGACATTTAGATGGCCATAAATGTAAACCTAGTTAAAATTTGGCATAGCTAGGATCCACATGGAAGCTTCAGTAACTCCAAGGCCATGCTATCTTTTTTTTATGATCTTAAGGAATTTTATTGCCACATGACATCCTACCACTTACCTATTGGTCTAAAAATATGTTTCATGGCACTTTCAACCTTGGGACTGCATATTGTCATGATGATTCCATGTGGTAACATCCTACTAGACTACTAGCCTAGAGGCTTTCCCTTAGTATGGTCTTTGACAAGACTGTAGACCATGAAGATGATGTCACAGGTAACATCCCACTAGCTTACCATCCAAGAGTCAAGATCACATGTAATAAAGATGATCCCATATGGAAACAACCCACTTATCTACTAGATAGAGGCATACTCTAATATGATCATCTTTGGTATCATAGGTCATTAGGATGATGCCATTTGGTATCATCCCACTCACCTAATAACTTAGAAACAAGATTCATATATGGTCATCCTTAGGATCATGGGTTATCCAGATGATTTCACATGGTAATATCTTACTCACCTACTATTCTAGAGACTTTTCACTCTATATGGTCTTCTCTATGATAGTGGGTCACTGATATGATGCCACATGGTAATATCTTTATCTCTTTTTAGATAGACACTAGTTGTATATTAGATCTTGTTAATATCACTCTTGGGTTAGTGGGATGGTGAAAAATGGGTTTCTTCCAAACCATCCATCAAAAGTTGTGAAATTAACTATGGAAAAATTCAAAATATAAAGGCCCAAAGAAATTAATAAACTAAGGTGAAAAGGCCATGAAAGTTTCCAACTAAAAATACTATAAGGTAAGGCACTATGTAAGAGAACCTGATAAATGATTAAGACCAATGTTTCATAATCAAAAATGTGCATGTAACTCATCAAGAAACTAAGGCAAATTTTGTGTAAGGTAACTTGCCTAATCATCTCCAAAATTTCTTTATACCAAAATCCTAAGCAATTATTTGGTTAAGGTAAAAATTCATGTAATGACTAGTTTAAAATGATGAAGGCAAAGTTCAAGAAGATTATTGAGTTTCCAAGAAGGGCCCAACTAAGGTATAATGTTATGAAAATAAATTGATAAATAGTTAAGGCAAAATTTGCATAATAAACTATTAAATAAAACTCTTTGAGAGTCTAAGGTAGAAACACTACACAATGAAGTTTTAAAAATAAATTTCCTAAGACAAAGGCAAAAATAGGTGCATTCAAAGTTATAAGTTGACTAAGGCTCAATCTAAAGTAAAACTCAGATATGATTCATAGAGTTAAGACTCAACTAAAGTAATAGAAATGATTGTGTAGGTTATTATTGACTACTTAATCCAGACAAAGTTTTCCTTAGAAGATATTCTATTAAGCAAGGCCATCATTGCATAAGCCATTAAATATTAAGGTGCTTAGATAAAATAATATTTTAATTCTAAACCAATATTCTCATTGGTTTAGATGAATATGAAAACCATCTAAGAGACTCAAATTTCCATTGAAAACTCAATGGTTAAAAAAGAATCTACTCATAACAAGGAGTTATTTAAAGGCTTAGTCAAATGATTCAGCTAGTTAGGCTAAAGGCACAATACATTCCATTAAATCTAAGAGAGTTAAAAGATATTTACCTAACAAATAAAAACTCAACAACAAAGGTTTGGTATATAGGATCTTCTTAAATTATTAAGCCTTAGCAAGGGTGACCTTAGTCAAACCTAAAGGATTCATGCCCTGATAGAATTATACTAGTATATCTAATATTATATTAATTTTTTTAGTGAATTATTAGATCATCTAGCTATAGGGAAGGTTTAAAATAAGCAATGTAATCAATTGTTAAGACTAAAGGGAATTTTTAAAAGGCATCCTTTTTACCCCAAATAACATCACCATTAGGATTAAAATAGTCTATCTATATTCTTATTCCCAATAAAAAACTCATAGATAAGTATATATTTGCACAAAATCAATCAATTAAATCACAACACCTTTTAATTACAAAGGGAGACACAATGTTTTATAAACAAGCCAAAAAGGAAAATAATATGTCAATTTAATTAAAAGAGGCCAAAAGGCTAAAGAATATTTTATACATATTTCACCGTTCCCAAGGTCCTATAATCCAATTATTCATAACAATTATAACTCAATATAATACTAAAGTTTTGGTAAATAGAAAAAAAACATTGCAATCCATAGTTGAGATATTATCCAAACTCTTTATTTTTTAAGTTTATTACAAGCATGATGGGTGCTAAATCATTAAATAATACATCATATTTTATCCAAATATATACATAAAAATATTCACATATCTATGCCTAATTAAATAATGGAGGACCAATCAGTCTTTAACGGTGCTCCTCATCTGCTCCCAAGCATTTGTTGGTCATAATAAAGAAGTAGTCTCACTTCCAACCTTTTGTCATCATTAAGATGCTACTCTAAACACCCCTAAGTTTGAGACTCCCAACTCTGAGAATCTTTATATCACTTGGTGAAGGCAAGGGTGGATATATAAGTAAGGATATCCTAACACAAGGGAATTAACAGGCAACACCTATAGTCTTATTACTAGTTCTTGTCCCAAGAGACTCCCAATCCTAATACAAATTAATCAATAATTTAAATGATCACTTAAGTGAAACTAAGCAATTAAAATATAAAACTATTAGTCAATATTTCACAACATAAACAAGTCCTACCATTTGATTGGAAATCAAGATGATACCTCACTTAATTGCTCTCATCTAATGGTAATGAGAGGGTCAGGAAACCTAACACCATGAACATGACTTTTATATACAACCACTAAATTATTTCACAATAACATTAATACACAAATAAATAATTTAAAACATCTAAGACAAGCAAGAGGAACACAACCTCTCCATGATCCTCAAATGGGTGAGCAATACATGATAGCTAAAACACAAGTATGGGAAAATAATAAAATAGGTATAATAAATAAAGTGGTCTTATTATCCTAAAATCAAAATAATAAATAGAGAACAAAATCATTTCATTCCAAATTAACAACAAAAAACACAAGTTATTAGGAAGCTTACCTATCGACCTCCAGTCCATCTAGGTGATATCCTCTAGTTTTCTAGACTCAACTATCCTACCTCATTGTTCCTATATGTTGCATATTTTTATTTTATTATAAGTCTAAATTATTTCCCCTTTGTAAAAAATTCATAAACTAAGGGATTTTGACTCTTATTTATCAATGTCTCAAGATCAACCAACCACTAGTCACTTGTTAACCCATGCTTCATTAATGGACATTCTTTTCCATGTTCAATTAAGGTACATGGTGGATTCATAGGATTTTATGATTGATTCTAAGAATTACTTACCTCTTTTCCCACTTAATATTAGATAAAAGTAATTAATTAAAGATTTATCAATTGGCCACTAAACATTCTAGATGTTAGATGCAAGATATTTAGGTCAAGAGATAACAAGTTTGACCAACCAAGATTAAAGGTTTTCCACCTAATAAAATACTACATCTAATAGGTGGTGGACTAGGTAACCAATAACTTATCATTGGTTTAGGAAAGGTTAGTATAAAATTATTTAGTTGTAAAACCATGCTTAGCATAGTATCTTTCCTTCATATGCCCTTTTCCTATTCCTGCACACTTGTTTCACCCATGAAATCCTCTATTCTAATAGTTGAGGCTTGCAATCATAAACATGTTATATCATTTAATTAAACTAACATAATTATATTTTTTACTGATTAATAAGGTCATGAATTGGGGTCAATATAGCACTTCATAAAATCATAATTTTAATTACTATATAAGGCAATAATTAAATAATTATTTAACCAAATATTACCATTTTTATGATCCACTCACCCTATAATCAACACCATTAAGGGAGTATCACCCTTGATTTAGCATAATCACATTATTTTATCATGAGGGTACTTACATTCTCTCCCACTTAAAAAAGGCATTATCTTTGATGATGGACTACTTGGTTCTTCTAGCAAGGCTTTCAAATTCACTTGATTGTTGGAAAATCATTCTAAATTATCTATGTTCTAATTAATAAGTATATGGCCCTTAAGACATCAGTCCACCAACCAATATCTAGGTGTAGAGTGAAGAGATAAAAATACCGAATACATTGAGGGCCCTTAAGACATCAGTCCACCAACCATTCCAATGCATAGAATGAAATAGATAGTAGATATGTTGGGGACCTTCAAGACATTGATCCAATAGCCATTCCAATGCATAGAGTGAAAGAGATAGTCGATACATTGGGGGCCCTTAATGCATCAGTCCACCAACTATTATAATATGTAGAGTGAAAAATATAGTCAATATGCAGATGGCCCTATGAATGTCAAATAACTTAATTATATTAATTCACCAAATAAGTGAAATAATAGGAATATATCACCATGATATGTAAAAATAGTAGAAAACATGAATAATAGACAAGACACTTAGAGGGGGAAACCTCCTAAATACTCAAAATAAGAAATTAATACTCTGATATTATGATGAAAAACTAACCTTGTCTCTTATTTATAGTCTACCAAAGCCATTGACAACCTATAGGATGACCTATAAGCATATGAGTGTATACAAAAATGTAAAATAATATTAAAAATGGTTATGTAAGCCACAAACCATCTACATATATCCCTAGACACACCAATAATTAAGGGCATAACATGCCCCTCTCTTCAAAATAACATTGTCCTTAATGTTTAAACAATTATGGATGTTATTGCATGAAGGATTCATCCTCCCAAGTAACATATTCATAAGTTCAATTCTTCCATTTGATAAGATAATCTATAATTACTCTGGACCACAACTATTAGTATGCATTGAAGGACCATTTCAAGATCAAGAATAACTGAATATTCATCTAATATTTATTATAGATCAAGATGGGTAGACTCCTTAGTTTTTTGAACATCAATGGAAAACAAGTGTGCCCTAAATTGTTTAGTACCCTTTTTAAGCATCTTGGTCATCTAATGTGAACTAACCACTTATGGAGATTTAGATCCTAATCCTTGTAGTTCCATTTGCTTCCCTTCATAATGAAAGTGAATGAATGGTTCTTACAAATTCATCTCAATAGTGCCCAATGTGTTGAGCCATTGTACTCACAAAACAATGTCATTCCTACCCATATAAATAAAAACATAAGATAATCTAGCAAATAGTCCCCAATTGATAAATTAATATTGTGGCATTTTATAGAACATTTAACTACACCACCATCTACAATCACGACCTAAAATTATGGGTCTATGTAGATGAAATAATTAAATCAAGTAGCCAACTTACTATTAATGAAATTATGTTTACTTCCTAATTTAATAAACACTATAACCTTTTATTTCTTAAGGAAACCCACCACCTTAAGAGTCTTAAGGGTAGAAATACTTACAAGGGCATGGTAGGAGAAAGTAGGTTAATAATTTATAGCTTCATCCTTAGATCCTTAAAAACCTTCACCCGATTCCTCCTCATCTTATTCATCCTATGATGTAAATTAAATTCTTTTTATCACATCAATGACTTTCACTACATTTTATATTGCAACCATAACACATCCCTTTGGCACTCTTCTCCTTAATTTATTATAGTGTTAATCTAGTAGGTTGAGGTAGTGATAGATTTTAGGAGGTATGTTCCTAGCTAGTAGTGAAAGGATAATGTTTGCTCTTATCTTTTTCATCTACTACATGTTCCCTTTGTATAGCTTCAGATATAATTATGGGATTAAGCATGTGAAAAACTTAAATAAGTGATCAAATAACTTAAAATAAGTTAGCCAAGCACATTTAGTAAAAATTAGATCATAATACAATCACTAGGTGACTTACAAAGTCACCCAAAGGGAGAAGTAATAAGTTAAATGGGCATCAATGATCTACTAGTTGATTGGAGAATTAAACTATGCCACCAACATAAGGGATATATTCTATCACCAATTAATAAAAAAATTCCTTATGCAACCAATTACCACTTCTTCATGCTAAATTCAATATTGTTTGAGAAATAACATGTCGAAGGGTACTACACCATTTCCACTATAAAAAATGATATAGTCACTATTATAAAATAACACATAGGAGGGTGCTACACCTCTAAAACTAAACAAAATGATACAACTAATTTTATAAACTCATGATATGTTATACATGTGACTCTTTAGAGGTCATTATTATTAATTATTCATATTCATCACCCACCAAGGTGTGATATGTAATGGAAATAAGGTATTATAGACCTTCACATGAGAATTCATATTAGTGTTTCATACTATTAAGTCCCACCTATATATGTAGGCATAATATTCATGGCAAGAAATATACAAAGCTATTATTTCAAGATAAGGGCACCTCTATGGACATCTCCTTCTAATTATTTTTTATGCATAGTGATATGCAATTGCTTAAGGTATTTAGTAGTTTAATATGTTAAATAAGTTCTTATCATGAGATAAAATAAAAATACTAGATATATTCATTCAAGTTACTACCATATAGCTTCTTAGGAATTCATCATGATCCTAAGCTCTTCTAGGCTTCCATTTAGCCAATAAACATCATTATAGATGCATGCACAACACCCCCCCCACACACACACACACAAACACACACACACACACACACACACACACACACACACACACACACACACACACACACACACACACACACACACACACACACACACACACACACACACACACACACACACACACACATTGATTGATTTATCATCATAATATCAAGAATTTACAAGGTTACCTTAATCCATTCCAAATGATTCACAAACAACAATATATGCTCATAACTATTTGTCATGCACATAAACAACATCATAAGTTAGGATATGCTCTTATATAGACAAGTCAATTAACAGACCAAAGTTGTTCACTATATCATGCTCTTTTTTATGAAATGATAATTATGTGGAGACATACCTACTCTAATTAGTTCCTATGAGATTAATCTTACTTCTTAATCAAAATGCAATATTACCACTCAATTGGTTAACATAGATCACTATTAGGTTTATTCATAGATCAAAACATAACCTTAAAACCATAGTCTTACCATATCATAGTTCATCAAACAGTCTTAATTCTCTAAACAATAAGAGGCACTTTCATAATTTAAGTTTAATAAAGTTATCAATTTGCATACACAATATTCAGTTTATCAAAATTTAACTAGCATTAGAAAGGAAATGAACTCAAACAAATCATCCTGAAAGTTCCTAGATTTTTAACTTAGGATATGATACCAAAGTGTCATGACCATTTATTTTTCCTAAAAATAGTAGGAACATCACAATGTAAAACACAAACAACCAAATGTAAAGCATGAGTGGATATAAAAATTCAATTTGATCCTATGTTCATGTCTATAAACTAATTTAACTACCACCTTTCCATAATCAATTTCATGCCACTGATTAACAGTTTAAAATTGTGAGTCATTCATCCAAGCACTACCTAAACCATTTTTAGTCTTGTATAAAAGATAATTATTTTTATGATGTTTAGATGACCATCAGTTTAAACTAGTTCAAATATGATGAAATTGACATCTATGTGGTATCTTTGGTATATTCAAGGCCATGTTATATTTTATTTGTGCAACCAAGTACTTTTATTGTCATGCTACATCTTACCTCTTACCTATTGGTTTGATAAGATTTTATGTGGCACCTATAGCCCCATGAATATATACTATGAGGATGATGCTACGTGGTAACATCCAGCTTGACCAATAGCTTAGAGTATTTTCCCTTAGCATAGAATTTTATAGGAGTGTATACCATTAAGATGATGCCATGTGGTAGTATCCCAATATCCATCCATCTTAGAGGCAAGATCCATGTACAGTCAACTCTAGGATTATGGGTCATTAGGATGATGCCACATGGGAACATCCTGCTTGCCCATTATCCTAGAGCTATGATTACTATATGATCATCTCTAAAATCATGCTTCATTGATATGATGACACATGAAAACATATAACTTGCCCATTAGCCTATAGGTATGATTCTTGTAAAATCATCTCTATGATTATGGGTCACTGGGATGATGCCACATGGAAACATCCCACTCACCTGCTAGCCTAGAGGCTTCACATTGTGTAAGGTCCTCTTCAAGATCATGGGTCATTGGGATGATGCCACATGGAAATATCCCTCTCAATCTCTATATTAAAATTGATCATACATTAGACTATGTTGATATTACTCCCAAGTTAATGGGATGATGACACATGGCTTCCTCTGAACCATCCATAAAAAATCATGAAATTAACTAAGGCAAACTTTAAAATATAAAGGCCTAAAATAGGTAATTGAATAAGGAAAAAAGGCCATGAAAGGTTCTAAATTAAAATCCTATAATATAAGGCTCTACATAAGGGAACCTAATTAATGGTTAAGACCAACACTGCATAAGCAAAACTACAGATTAAACTCATTGATCAGTTAACATAAATACTATACAAGGTAACTTGACCAATCAACTCAAGAAAATATTGATACAAAAGGCCCAAGAAATTGTTTAGATAAGTTAAAAATACATTCAATGACAAGTTTAAATTGATGAAGACAAATATCTAGTGGATGATTAATTTTTTAATGTGCAAAGAACTTGATAATGGCTAAGGCAAAACATTATGCAAGAAACTATACAATCAAACTCTTCGATTAGATAAGGTAAAAACACTATGCAAGTAAGTTTTCCAAATGGTTGTGGATGAGACAAAGGAAAAACTAGGTGCAATTTAAGTCATAAATTAACTAAGGCTCAAATTAGGGTAAAAATCTTAGATGAATCAGAGAATTAGAACTCAATTAAGGCAATAGAAATGTTTGTGCATGTTATTACCAGTTTCTTAATCTAGATAGAGTATTCATTTCTTTAAAAATGTTGTATTAAGTAAGGCCATAATCGCATAAGTTTTTGAACAATAAGGTTCCTATGAAAAATACTCTTTTGTAGCTAAACCAATATTATCATTGCTTTATCCAAATATGCTCACCATCTAAGAGACTCAACTTTTCACTAAAAACTATATGGTTAATAAGAATACATTCATAATGAGGACTTATTTAAAGTCTCAATCAAATTATTCAGATGGTAAGGCCCAAGGCACAATTCATTCCATTAAAACTGAGATAACAAAAAGATATTTTCAATTAACAAGTAAAACTCAAGAACAAAGGTTTAGTCGGTAGGATCTTTTTAAATCATTAAGCCTTAGTAAGGGTGAACTTATTCTAGCCTAAAGTCTTCATGCCCTAATAGAATTATAATATTAGAATTGATCTTCTATAAAAATTCTTATTTAATTATTATATGGTCTTGTTATAGGGAAGGTTTATAGTATCTAGTTTACTCAACTTCTAAGACCAAAGTGACTTTCAACAAGGCATCCTTTTTACCCCAAATAACATAACCATTAGGATTAAAATATTCTATCTATATTTTTATTCCAAATAGAAAACTCACATATATTTATTTGAGCTCCACTCATATTTGTACAAGTTCAATCTATTGAATCATAATACCTTCTGATTAAAAAATGAGACATAATGCTTTATAAACAAGCCACTCAAGATAAATATTTAAGCAAGGAACATAATCTATCAATTTAATTAAAATATCCCAAAAGACTAAATACCCTTTCATACATATTGGACCCTTCCCATGGTCCTATAATTTAAGGATGCATAATAAATACAACTCAATATAATACTAAAGTTTCAGTAAATAGAAAACAAATATTTTAATCCATAGTTGGAATATTATCCGAGCTCTTTATTTTGTAAGTTTATTATAAGTAGGTTGGATTCTAAATCATTAATAATACATCATATTTTATCTAATTTTTTTACATAGAAAGAGGTAAATCTTTAATCCTATTTAAATAATGGAAGCCCAGTCAGTCTCGAATAGTATTCCTCATCCACTCCCAAGAATTTTATAGCCATAATAAGGAAGGATCACTACCAAACCTTTTGTTATCATTAAGCTCCTACTATAGACACCCTGAATCTTGAGACTCCCAAATCTGAGTTTTTTATATCACCAGGTGAAGGAAAGGGTGTATATATAACAAGTTTATCTTGACATAAGGGAATGACAATGCAACACCTACATTCTTATTATTGATTATTATCCAAAGAGACTCCCAATCCCAATAAAAAGTAATCAAGCAATCAAATGATCATTCAATTGAAGCTAAGTAATTAAAATATAAAACTAGTAGGTAAGATTTCATATCATAAACAAGGCCCATCATTTGATTGGGTATCAAGAAGATACCTTACTCAATTTCTCTCATCCAATGGTCATGGGAGGGTCAGGAGACCTACCACCATGAACATGTTGTTAAAAAACAACCACTATATTATGTCACAACAACATTAATACACTTAAATCAATAAGATGAAACATCTAAGACAAGCAAGAGGAACATAACATCCAAGGTCCTCAAACAAGAAAGCACTACATGAAATCCAAAGCAAAACCATGGGCAAACCATAAAATAGGTAGAATAAAGAAAGTGGTCTTATTATCCTAAAAGTAAAATAATAAAATGAGAATAAAATCATTTCATTCCAAATGAATAGCAAAAAACATGAATTATTAATGATCCCACCTATCGACCTCCAGTCCATCTAGGTGATATCCTCCAATTTTCTAGACTCGACTCTCCTACCTTGTTTTTCCTATATGCTGATTTTTATTCTCTTATGATAAGTATAAATTATTTCCCCTTTGACAAAAAAAAAACTAAGGGAGTTTGACTCTTATTTATTGATGTCTCAAGATTAACCAAGAGTTAATTACTTATTTTCCCACTTGATCTTAGACTAAGGAAATGAATAAAATATATATAAATTGGCCACTATACATTATATATGCTAGCTATAATATGTTTAGGTTAGGAAATAATAAGTTTCACCATCTATGCTTAGAGGTTGGCTACCTAATCAAAAACTATGTCTACTAGGTAGTGGACTAGGCAACCGATTACTTAGCATGGGTTTATGAAAGGCTAAGATAAAACTATTTAGTGATAAAAACATGTTTTTCATAGTCTATTTCCTTCATAGGCCCTTTTCCTATTCTTTCACACTTATTTCACCCATGAAATTTGTTATCCTAATAGCCAAGGCTTGCAATCACAAGCATATTAGATCATTTAATTAAACCAACTTAATTATATTTCCAATTAATTCATAATGTCATGTAGTGGGGTCAATATAACACTTAGTAAAAGAATTATTTTAATTAAAACATAATGTAATAAATCAAACATTACTTAGACAACTCTTGCCATTTGCATTATCCACTCACTTTACAATCAACACCATCAAGGGAGTATCACCCTTGTTTTAGTGTAGTCACATTGTTTTCTCATGAGTGTCCTTAAACATGTCTCTTTGATTGTGTGGAATTTGAACATGCCCCATGTATGAGGCCTCTTTAGATAATTTCCTTTTGCTTTATTTTTTTTTGTGTGTGTGCTTGATTACTTATTGATCTTATACTGTTACTCTCTAGACATTTCCATTATCTATATAATTCAGATTAAGACTTGATATGATCACATACTACTTGATTTAATGTTATATATACTTATACATATTATTATATGCTATATGATCCATAAACAACTTATATATTTATCTTATCCTTCTAAAGTAAGATAACTACCAGATTATACTTTTGTTTTAACTCAAAAGCGGGGCATATTAGTGGAGGCATGTCATAGAGTCATGAATTACACATTTCCATGGTTTTATATTTTAGTGGGGGCATGCCAAAAATTCATGACTTCCATACTTATTTAGTTGTTCACATCTCTATATTATAGTGGGGGCATGTTATGGAAACATTTTCTCCACATTTACAACAGTTCTCAAATTTCCTAGACTCAGTGGGGTTATGCCATATAAATATGTCCTACATATTTTTATCAATTTAAAATTCACTAGCTATCACTTTTATATGATTTAGATACACATTTGTGGAAGTATTATATACATTGGTACTATTATTATACCCATATTTTAGTTTGAGACATATATAAGGTACATGTGCCATGTAAAGGGCTCCTAAAATTGTAAAATCAAATCATTTTACATATTTAAAATACTATTATGGAATATTATCATACTTGGGATGCAATTTTATGGAATTTTATTGAACCAATATACTATAGTAGTTGGTTCATCTTTATAAGGTTGAGTTGATTAAATCTCAAGCTTACTAAAATTTCTAAGTTATATTTGATTAAATAATCTAAATTTACCAAAATTATAGTCTGGATTTGATTAAATCATCCAACCTCACTTGATATATATTTTGATTTGATTAAATCATTCATACTCACCAAATTATGCACATATTTGGGTTGCATGAGTATTATGAAATATTCTCAATGGCCACCTTGAAACTCACATATACACTAAGGTTGAGGGCATGTTTCCTCTAATGTGTGTGTGTGTGGGGGGGGGCATGTGCCCACTTACAGGTTTATAAGTGTCCTAATCCTAGATTAAATTCTTCATAATGAGGCATCCTTTAAAATCAAATTACCAAAATGAAATATGGTTTCATTGACATGTGAGTGTACTCCTAACCTTTCTCTCCTTACTTTCAAGAATTTAAAATTATTTAAATTTTAGATTTAATACACTGATTATATTATGTAACATGTTATTTTTTTAATTTCAATCCATAAAAAAATAACTTAATTTGGGATCATGCAAAGATGAGGTATGTCATACACACTGAGGTACACATTTCTTTCCTTTAAACTAGTATTTTCATTACTAAATTAAATAGGGGTATATGTAGATGGTAAAATATGATTTATATAGTACCTTAGTCTTATACACATGATAAATACCAATCATGGATGTACCTTTTATTTCTATACCTACCCACTATTAAAAGGTTCACATTCACTATATATCTAAATTGATTATCTCTTAGTCTAACTAGTGTTATTATGATGACCAAGTCTTCTATAATGTGACAAAAAATATATAACTCATTATTATCCTTAACTAATAGTTATGGACTTGTACCTATTTTTTAGCTTCATGGAAACCTACATTCTAGACTAACACCTACATCAATGCAAGTATCCAATTTTCTTATAAAGTGTCTAGTGCCCAAAAGTCATCCAAATTTTCAAAAGAAACATATACAAAAGGTTGGCCTAAGTTATTTAGTGAAATATATTTATAAAATTTATTCGCATAAATACAATATCAACCCTTTTTTATTCCTCACCTAATAATCACCTAAAAATAGCATACAACTCATAAGCCCATATAAAAAGAAGAAATCAATGAAACATTCAAGTGATAAGATATTCCCATTTCATTCCTATTTATATATTAATAATATAAGGAATATTTCCATAGGTATAAATAATTCAAAGAATATTCCATGAGCCACATTTTCCAAGTTATGAGCTAGGTCATTGCATATATTTTTTTATAACACATTACACCCTTATGCTTGCATAATACAACACATAGGGGAGAACTACGTAGGTTTGGGGACCTATTTAAAGCAATGTCTATGTAGGTAGATTCCATTGATATAGGGGTACTTGGATAATCTCAACACTATGATCCCACTAACCTATTTTTCCCATAGTCTCTCCAAGGGTGAAAAGATAGGGTTTGATTATTTAGAAAAGAATGATAGATTACGGTCATGATCTAAAGATATCATAAGAAAGGTGATAGAAAACCTAGAAGGTTATATGTGGTCACAATAATATCTATTCAATATTACATATAAGTTATCCATGTTAAAGTTAGACAAATGCATTATTTTAATTGTCTAGATCTAAAATAAGCATGTAAGGCCATAAAAATAATATTTCCATAATATGATGATTGTTTGAGGGTCATATTCCATTCCACTTATAGCTTGATCTAGATCATATCGCAAGTGCATAATAATCCAACTAAATATAATTTTTTCTAATTAATTGATATATCTATCAAGAAGTGTAATTTACTATTCTTAGTAATTTTGATTATATAAATTCTTAATATTTTTGTATCTAAGTTTTATATTAATTGGATTGCTTATTAGGTTAGCTCACCACCTTTGTCTAAAAGCTAATATAATCCCCTTAACCCTAGATATCCCTTATCTAGATTTAGGGTTAAACAACAACTCAATTACATATTATAGGAATATGAAATGGAAACTATAAAACTAGAGAGTTGGTAATCCATTTATAAAATGAATGAGATATAAAGAGATCTATGAAAACTTATATATAGAGACCTTGACCTCTTAATTATAATATCAATAATTTTCACATATTTTTCAAGATAATAATCAGAGCAAGGAATCAACCTAGGTTTTAGAGGAATGCATTATGTTTTTAAAGGCTTTGTAATGTCTATAACATGTTTTAGTATTTGATTTTATTGAAAACTATTATAATTATGAATATTTACATAGAATATGTGCATTTTATATAAATACTATGGATAAATAAAATGAATTTTATCTAAAATTAATGTGTATTTTTTGAATTAATATAAGGTGTGTATGTTTACCTTTGAAAAATATCTTTCTTTACTTGTCTCTCTATATAAATGGGGTTATTAGTGATATTTTATTGTTTATATAGTGAGTTATTAGGTCTTTGTGCCTAAGTAATATTCCCATGTGGTGAGTTTTGAATGTTTTTCTATTTTTTTCACACCACTTGAATTGTGTAGGGTCAAGGAAATGTTGGTTAAATAAATCACAACATTACATTTGATGAGTTTTAATTGTAAACCACACATAGTAAAAATAATGGTTATTAAGAAATAAAATATTACCTTCATTTATGATCTTTATGATGTGATTGATAAGGACATAAGATACTTTGAAAAATATCACTCACTCTTAAGGTCTTATATTTTATTTTAAAACATTCTTTAAGTCCATTTCATGGGTCATTGGAAAAATAATATCATCATCACAAGGAATATTAGTATAAATAATAATCAATAATTTTCTCCATATGGGAAAAATATATAGGAGTGTAAATCATGAGAAATGGGATCTACCTAACTTAATGCATGATAGGGATCATGACCACATAGAAAATATGTAGCATAAAAATGATATATAATAAAAAAAAAGTAATAAGTGATATATGGAGCAATGAATTATTAAAAGAGTAACCTTTAAAAATAAATAAAATATAAAAATACTTAGATAATTAAAAATATGAATAAAATAAAACACATTAAATATCGATAAATGAAAAGAAAAGATGAACTAGAGATAAAAAAATAAATGAAAAAATTAGTAAAAAATATGACTGTTTAATAAATCAAGATAAAATAAATGGAAGCATGGAAATAATATAAAATGGTAATGATAAGAAATATAAATAATTCATTAGA